>KN882647.1:154342-166644 GCA_000934455.1 Apostichopus parvimensis
AATATGATTGCATTAATCAAATCAATAAAAGTCCATTTTTCACCAAATGAAGCTAGATTATGGGTAAATGATTTATAAAATCCAAATTTCTTTCCATATAAGTGTTAAAGTGAAAATTGAAAACAAAACTTGTCGATACTTTACTTCAGTTTTGGAAATTTCCAAGCCATTGGTGAATGTTACATAATATTGATATAATATTTATAGCATAATGATATTTTTACCTCGAGTAGCATCAACATAATTAATCTCAATGAAACAAACAAGCTGCTATTTGAAAATTAATTGGTCTGGTGGGATAATTTTTTGATACCGTTGATACTCACTTAAGTATTGTCAGCGGCACAAGAATCACACTTAGGCCAACTATAGATAAGCAAGATCCGGTCACAGTAACTACCTCGATGGTCGTGTTCATTGCCAGTTCAAATCTGTCAACACCGGCTCCCTCAATAAAAATACAATAAGGTATAGTTTTATGATAACTTAAATTGATAACTGAGTTTGCTAACCTGTCTCAGCAGGTGTGATGCAGCCGGGGGCCGGGGAGGGCACCTTCACTCATCACACAGATGCCCGTAGTTTCTTTGTTAGCAAAACGTACTATGAAAAAAGTGTTCTTTTGTTACTCAAACGTTTATCCTTTGTTGAGAAATTGAAAACATATAATTGAAAGGTGCCAATTTGTTGACGAATTACAAGTAAGTTATTAAAAAGTGCACTTTCCTTTAACATTGAAGTACTGGAAGGTGAAGTGTAGAATGCACAATGGATCTATTTACTGGGACTTTAAAGTTATTTGCGGATTGCTTTCTCAAATCAAAGTCACTTGTGCCACCGCCCTTCCGCCTGGTACCAAAATTCATTTTCTTGATCAACCGATTTCAGTGCAGTTGTTGGCAGTAGTTTACCACGGTACCTTAACCCATTACTTAATTAAACTGTCTCCATCGACACCTTATCAGTCTGTCCTTATCTCTCTTATCCCTTGAATCATGTAAACAAGAAGCTTGAATCGACTAAGAACCACGGAACCAATTAATACCAAGTGCCTCAATCCAGTGGTGTGTACAGAGAAAGCGGGAGGACGAGGAGAGGGAAAGCACAAGTCTTCAGTAAAGGCTTTCCCATAAAATGCTGTAAAGTATGTCGAAATAACAAACTAATTTACACCTTTACAACGGTATACGTGCACTTAGGTCTTTTGAATACACATCGTGATGCCGTTTATCACACCCAGTACAACCCGAACGTCATCTCATACTTTGAACTGGATCATAAATTATACGATATTAGTAAGATTTATTACAGACTGAGGAGGATAACGTTAAAATTATAATTATTTGGGTGTCCTTTTCATGGTCACATTAAAATGTTTTGAAATTGCACCATGTAAGGATTCTAACAGTAAACCAGCCGATGAGTTTACCACTCATTCTTGGACGAGTGACAAGAAAAAGACTAGAAGATCACCAAAGACTGTGGAGATGTACTTACTACTAGGACTCCAAAGTGTGAATAAAGATTATTGCAATTGCACACGACGTGCTTGTCATCTTCCGATGTTGTATTGCAGTCATTTTCTGACCAATTTCCTTCAATGGATCCTTCAGGTGGATTCCAAGAGACGCACTTCTTTTCTAAGAGAATTTCGTTGTTTCCCAATTTCTGATGTATAATAAAATATCAAACTGTGGTGGTCACCTTTCTAACGTTTTCACCATATCATTTATACTGCTCCATACATTCTAAGTGCATCAGAGGGTATTGTGATGCTGGGTATCACTGATATGACTGAAAGTATATGCTCCGGTGTATGTTTTATCCTAATGTAGGAATGGTCCAGGACGCAACATAACATTGAAAGTAAAAGAAGGATCTTTTTAAACTCTCATTCATTTCTCTAATAGGTGCAAAAGCAATAAATCAGAATAGTGACTTGAAAAATTGAGAAAGAAGGAATTGATTTGTCCATTTCGTGTACCTAATACTGAGCATGCAGGTCTCTCCCCCCCCCCCCCCCCCCCATTTCATGTAACCTCCGAGGCCATACAAAGACCAAGTTCACGTCCATTGATAATCATCACCTTCAAACTTTCAACACATAGTACAACTACGGGTACCAAGATTTAACCCATCATTTGATGAAGATCATATGGGTTAATGGCTGCTTCATTGAGCCCTCCCAAGTGATATACAAGACATAGCATTTTCAGGCGATTGTTGCTTTGATATATAGTTCGTAAAACTAGAGGAGTCAGAATGCAACTTTAAAACTTCGCACCATTTAACCTCATGGTCAAAACATTCCAAGTAGAATCTTGTTTCACATCATCCCATTCACATGTTTTACCACTTTCCTCACCCTTCTTCACCTCACCCTTCACATTTTGTCGTTTTCCTTTTAACCGTTTCTCCCGCTGGTAAACATGCACTATCTATCCTCTAAAGATATGGTAAGAAGATTAAAGTTCGAGAATAAAATAGGGGAATGAACAGGAGGAAAGATATTAATATGGGCAGGAGATAGAATGGAAAGAAAATGATAGGCATGAAGTTCGGTTCGAAGAGGATGTTAGTGTAGTTCTTTTCATGTAGTAACGTGCCAATTTCATGACACTTCACTATGCTTTTCAATATATGTGAACATTTAGTCATGAGTTTTCTATATACCTTTATTCTTACTTCTACGAACATTGTATTTTATCGTCAATATCATCGAACAGAAATGGGAATTTTCACAGGGAATTCCACTAATGGTGCCACTATATGACTGAGTGTGCGTGTTAGCAACTGATTTTGGAGCCATGTTTAATCTAATATTTCCTTATTTATCTTAGCTGTGAAATGTCAAGGGTACAACGATCACATTTTGATTTTGGTTCATTTCCATGCACTTACGGCATCTACTATAAATCTTGTAACAATATGATCTTCCTCTTCGAGACTTTCTACGACAAGTCCATCGAGCTCCAGCTTTGCTGAAATTACTTGACTTGCAAACACTTCTCTCTGTACAGATCCAGCTCTTGGTCGACCAGTGTCCAACGACTGATCTGTCATGAACAGTCTTGCATCCTTAAATATTGAGAAGCTAATTGGAATTTGTGAAATACTTGGATCATCTAAAGAGGAAAAGGAACAAGATGCATGGGGTAAGTTAATTGGTATAATTAGGTAGATGATAACAGAACAAACACAAGTTTCACACTTTTCCAAGTGAGAAAGAATGATTTCTTAACGTATTGTGGATACAAGAAAGTGAGTGACATTAACAATATCAGAATATTCGATATTCATCGGTTTGGATTATTTCATTAGTAGTATTACTATTAAGTTGAATACGATTTCTATCGCATATGCAGATGTTTAATTTCCACAATCATTTTGCTCAATGAATCGGGCTAAACAGAGTTAGGTTATTTACAGGTTAATCTAAAATTAAAGTAAGGCTTTGCAGAGTCTCAATTTGGTTCTTCTTCTTCTACATACAAGGCTGCAATGTACTGAAATTATTATGTGTGTGAAATAGGATGATCCAGAGGTTGCAATAGATATTAGACAACAGAAAAAGAAAAATCTAAAAACATTCATTACAACTCTTATACAAGTAAAAAACTTTATATACAAACTTTTACATTTTTGCGCAAGATCCAAAATTCCCTTCGGAATGAAAATAGAGGCTGTACTAGTGTTAATTACTTCATTTTCGTCGTTAAACAATCGTGTGTTCTCCTGTTTGAAATCAGCAGTGAGTAATTCCTCTTCGGGGATATTGTTCGAAGGTAAGTATAAAAATGTCACTCCTGAGGTGATAGTTGGATCAAATTTAACAGCTGTTACTCCAACGTTTTCCTGAACATCAGTAAAGTTGTCTGATTGTTTCTGCCTATTCGATAATTGCTGATCAAGAGAAGAAATGACACTCGCAGTGTCCTCAGCTTGTTCCAGTTGATCTTCTCCTATTTCCATAAGGTTACTGACGGTCCCGACAACGGATTGTGTAACCTGAAAATGCGTCGTAATGAGAAAGTTTGAGCTGCCCATGTAGTTACAGCATTTGTTCCATTTCTCTCCCAGCACGTGATCAATAGAGAATCTTTCTGCTCAATGAATTGATCATATCATTTAAATTATTAAAGAAAAATACGCAAATCAATACAACTTTTATCAGTATAATATACATTGTTAAAAAAACAGAATGCAATTACTGATGTGCGTACATACTGTACACTATAATTCAAACACAGCACAAAACGAATTTCCTAAATTCTAGGAAAATATAATACCGACCAAATCCATCTTGTGGAAACATTTACAACCTTAATAACATTCTTCATCATTTACTGAATACAAAGCTACCCATCGGTTGTTAATCACTTCAATAGCAAACATGGAACAATTGAGCAGGCCTTTCTTCCCTTTGATAACTATAGAAACAGAAAGTAACCCCATGGTACGGAGCAACCTATGGTACGAAGCGACCCATGGCACGGAACTGTGATAATAAAGAAGTAACTTATTGCATGTTACGGCATTACCTGTGATAAAACATGCATCATGCTCGTTTCAACTTCAGCTTTTCTCAATCTCATCAAAACAACATTGGCTAATACTGACGTATGGTAATATAATTAAATCCAATTGCCTTACTTCTGGAGAAGAGCTGTGAACTTCTGCAATTGATTCAAGTGATATGGCAACATCGTTAATCGCTGTCGTATCCAGGCACTCCGACTGAGTTGTAACTATTGCTAGATCATTGGCTACTTCCTCCACATTGTCTTCCGAAATATTTGTCTAAAAAGACCGATAATAAAATGTGAAATTAATATAAAAAAATTATACTTTTATTGCTGTTCTCATTACGTAACCATTCAGAATCCACGACCGAGTGGATTGGCATGGTGTATTACTTGTTATATGGTGGTACACTGTTTACGTTTTACGAAATATTAGCATGACTTACATTGGTTATCCGTTCGATTTCCTGGGAAGCTTCGTCGGCACAAGTAAAACAAGTAGAAAGTGTTGGATCTTCCCAACCATTGTCAACGCATTTTCTTGTGGCCAACGGCTGATCAGCTGGTTAAGACAAAGGTCCAAAGATATTTCAATATGCCAATATAGTTACCCTTTAATTCTTAATTTTCAAAAGTCCTTTATTAGGTTTTACATATTAGTACAAACTGAGCACAGCACAGGTTTTGGCATCTTTCAAGGGAGTGGTCCATTTTATCAAGCTATTTTGACTCCCTACTATCCAAAAAATATTCATAATCATGAATGTAATAGAATATTCTCTCTAGAAACTAACAAATAAAGTTGACCTAAGGATGCTTAAATATACAATAACTTCTGCTATGAATTGCAAAGAAACATTGCATGGTACCTGTTAATGAATAGGGTTATTTACAACATTATGTAAGCAACGTCTAAAGGAATGCACCAAACATCAAGCTTGAAGATTTGAAAGCTTTGCATCGTTAACAAACACCTGTAACTTGCGATGAAGGCTTTCAGGCATTCGCAGGATAAAGTAGTAATTCAATGATAGATTATCCATGGTGAACTAATGACCAATAGACCTAACATGTGTACTTGACTTTTTCTCCAAGTATAGCTACCTGGGAAAAATGTTACTACTTACGGCTCGACGAATCATCATCACATGTTTCGGAGGAATTTACAATTTTTCCAGGAACAGTATCTTCAAAAGTCAGGTGGACTCCGCTGTAGGATATATTTTCAGATGGACAACTTAGAAATGGCACATCTTTAAACAAAAATGAGGAAAGTTTGCGTGGTGATTAACTCATTTTAGAATGTTTTCCAGATACTATCGGTTACATGCATCAGTAAACTGTGTTTTTGTGATAGTGTGCTCTAAATAGTTCCTATTGAACTTGAAAAAAGGTACTCCAGCCTTCTAGATCTGTTTAGTGGTTACTAAACTAAATACCAGTGCGGAGTACGCAGCTTTTTACACAGCTAAATGAAGTTGATCTTTGCAGGAAATTCACATCATGAAATTTACCGGCGTTACGGTAAACCGGTTCATGAACTAAAAATGTTCCTTGTTAAAAAGCAAACAAATCCTATTGATACTTCACCTGTTGTTGGGAGCAATGAAGATGGACGGAATGGCAGTTCAGTGCACTGCGTTAATGTTAACAACACTGGTGTGGTAAATGGTACGTCTGTGACAGTATCGGTAGTTGATATTTCAGGCGTTACAGACACCACTATTTTCGATGATGTGGCTCCCGTTATGTCACCGGTAGTCATGAAAACAGTAGATGGGTCTGTCGATAATATTTCTATTTCCAAACCTGTGCTCGATACAATTGTTGTTGACGCAGTAGAAATAGTACTGGTTGTAGCTTCGGTAAACTGTTCAAATGTTGATAGTAACGGCATTGTGAGATCTGGGGTGGAATCTAATTCTGTTGAAGGAATTCCAGAAAATCCGTCGGCGGTAGAAGAAAAGATTGTTGACTGTGAGTCAGACACAGTAGATTTAGCTGTAGTTTCAGTGGATGTTATTTTAGATGCAAGTGTCGTCTGTGGTACGTTGCTCGTTGAATCAGAAGAAGTGGTACTTTCAATGAACTTCGATGAAGTTGAAGGTAAAGGTGTTGTGATATCCGTCGTGTAATCAATTTTTGTTGAAGGATTCACAGAAGATATGTCGGAAGTAATTACAGATGTTTGGAAACTTGATTTGGGATAATCTTCGGTTGAAACTTCGTCTGAAGACATTTCGGGGGTCGAGGACGAGAACGTTGTTAGTGGTTCTGTAGCAGTAGTTTGAACGATGCTTGTGACGACAGTAGAATGGTCTATCGATGATAATTTGGTTGATATTGTATTTGACACCAAAGATGTTGATTCAGAGTCACTAGTACTTTCTTCAAGGTTAGTAGTTTGAGGCGATGTCGTAGGATTGTCAGAAGATGCGTCGACCGTTGAAGAAATGGTCGTTAATGGTGAGGTAGACACAGTAAATTTATCTATAGTCGTCTGTGGTACGTTGCTCGTTGATTCAAAAGACGTGTTACTTTCAATGAAGTTCGACGATGTTGAAGGTAACTGTGTCGTGCGATCCGTCGTGTGATCAATTTTCGTTGAAGGATTCGCAGAAGGCGTGTCGGATGTTATAACGTATGTTTTGGAATTGGCTTCGGTCGAAGGTTCTTCAGATGATATTTCGGGCGTCGAAGACGAGAACGTTGTAAGTGGTTCTGTAGCAGTTGTCGGTTGTATGCTTGTGAGGACAGTTGAGTGAGTTTCTTCAAGTTCAGTAGTTTGACTTGATGTTGAAGGATTGTCAGAAGATCCTTTTTTTGTTGTTGGGGTAATTGTGGTTTCCTCTTCTGTCGCCGTCGTGACACCACCGTCTGTTGAAGTTATTTGGATCTCCTTCGTAGTATGCGCCATCGTAGATGCGGATGACGTTAGAGGATCATACGTTGTGAATTGTTCCGTTGAAGAGATTTGGGTAGGCTTTGAGGACAGAATCGTCGGCAACGATTTAGTGTCAGCGGTGCGATCGGTACTTGTGAGAACAGTAGAAAGATGTATTGGTGTCTTTTTGTGTGTAATTACATTCGTGGTTGGTTCGATTGTTTTTGACACAGTGGAAACGGTACTTTTTGAAAGTTCAGTTGATTGAGATAAAGTTGACTTAATCCATGTCGTAAAATCAGTGCTAGAGTCCGTTTTTGGCGTTGTCGACGAATATACTGTTATTATCGAAGTTGTGCAGAAAATTGAGGTTTCGTTGGTGTAATCTACAGTTGCAATAGGAACAAAATAGAGTTATTTGTAACGGAAAACGTATTGGTCCACACAAAATAATATCATATTTGCCTATTGGGCAAAGAGAGGGAGTTAACGTTGCGTTACAGGTGTAATTACAACTTTATCAGAACTTATTTAAAAGGCTAGCGCTAAAATGATCAAGTAGAGGCATCGATTCATCTTAAGTAAACTTACGCCGGTGTATTATTTAAGTGAAAGCTTTTTCGTAACGGTAACAGGTTTTCTCTTGTGTCCAAAATAAGGAAATTCCAAACAATGAAAGTTACAATTCCATACTCTTCAATCTGTTGTGATAACGAGTTCGGTAATGTTAGTGATAAGATTGTACGGTGGCATATAAAGTGCCTTGCATTTATAAAATATGGTCAAATAAGTCAAAAGGAAATAAAACATAGGAGATGGCTTTCTCCATAATGCGTATGTTAAACAAATATCAAATAACATGCTCGATTCCATTCTAAAAAGTTGATTTTTTTTGTCGAATAATTGCTCTTCTATTGGATGGGGTCTATTTTCAGTGTACCAGCTAAAGTCAGTTTGTTCCAACGTGTGTCACAGACCTTCAGAATGTAATACCTAAGATTACATTTATAGAGACAGTGACAATTTTTAACTGCAAAGGGAAGAATTGAGCTGACTTGCAACCACCACGTTTATAGTTAATATCCTGGAGCACCTTCTGAATAAAAGAACAGAAGCCAAATAGGCTTAAAGAGACTTTTGGCTCTGGTTACAAGAACAATCGCTGAGGGACGTGCAGCAAGTAATATCAAAATACAAGGCTGAATATATAAATGCTAATTTGTTCAGTACGCAGATCTTAGTTGAAGGATGTGCATTTTAAAAGCATGCGATTATGCAGTCCCTGATTTTACTACCGTAGGCCAACTTAAATATGAACCAATGCAAATGAAATTATTGAAAAGTAAAATAAAATAAGTAAGTAAAGTAAAATACCGTTTGTGGTTTTAACATTTCAATCAGAACAGCATATTTTACCAATAATAATAATTACAATAAAGGAACAAGATTAACTGCATTAGAATAAAGGAAGGCTTCATTATCTTTTTTTGTTCTTACTATATATTTTTTGTCTAAATGGAATTTAGTGTATATAAGTAATATGCAGGTAGTGACCTGCTAGACAAGCCTTTACAGAGGTTTTAGGTCACATCCTTTTACAATGTACGTCAAAATCGTATTAATTAATATATACTTGTTTCATATATGTAAATCGTGATAAAATAAATATATGTAATGACATGAAAATCTTCATCACTGAAATGATAGAAGACCAGGGAGGAAAGATGAGATAAAATTACCAAATTCTTGGATATCTGAAAAAATCTTAAAAGAAAGATGGAGGGCGGGTATTCTTTCACCTACACCTCATTTTGCTATATTTTTAGATTATCTGTGGTGATGCAGTCAATTTTATGATGGAAAATAATTCGTAATATTTACATTAATTAACAATTTTAATGGATATACTCTTACCAACATGACAGCTTGTAAGTAATAATGACAAAGCAATACTCCAGGGAGTAAGCCCACATCTGATAGTAACCATTTTCAAGGTGTAACACCACACAGCTTCACGGCATATTAACACATGACGAATGTGAGCAGCCTACTACACCTTATTTATTTTCAGCAATAGAGGACAAAGTGTGAAGATCACGTGCAGAAAACAAAGATGCAAAGTCCGAACATGGACATTTGTATTGTTTTTAGGTAAAATCATTTTTAACAGATGGCGTATGAACAGTGTGTCAATAGACTGTTATCTACATATAAGCTCATTACTCAAACGGCGTGTTTCTATAACCAAATAAAGTATAGGTTAATTAATCGAAAACTTAAATAGCCTATCATTAAAAAAAAACAATTCTTCGAACAGTGAGTTGTAGCACGTAATGTTTACAATTTGCCATCGTGAATATCTGCCGTCAAACAGCTCAAGATAATTTTTTGTTCTGTGTTGTTTAAAATTTACAAATTTAAGGACTTAAAAATTCACCACATTCCACGCAAAGAAACAATCGGGAATATGTTGCATTCCTTCATAAATTACAGCGTGCTCGTGATAGTGCGTACAACGACTATTAAATCCGGGTTAGAATCTCCACAAAATAAGTAAGTACTCAAACTTTGTGGACAATTCATTTAACTCGATTTTAGGAAGTTCAAATATAATCACTTCAGTTTTAGGAAAAAGTACCGTAGTTTTCGACATATTTGTTCTCTTTTATTTGTCCGATTTTCAGTTGGAAACGGGATCTTACAAATTTTACGTTTAGTTAACATATATGTAGAGTTAACCGTGGTTACTCCAAAGCAAGGTCCGTACTACTTTGAGGGTACTGGACTGTGCTATTTAGGTACAACGGAAAATAATGTGTGCGTGTACGGCACTGGTAAGAATAAAATTATCACTGCATAGTGGTTCAATCAGATAAATCAAATCAAATCAAATTTACTAAGTTATAACACAAAGATTTGAAACAAAAAGTGGCTTCCAGGGAGCCTTTCTCAACCATGAATTAAACTGAACTATCAACAGACAGACTACAAAGTTAAACTAATTAAGAGGATCGTTTTGAGTGTGCTATAACAATGGATGCTCTTCTTCTCACTATTTTCATTAACAAAGGTGTCAGACAAGGTTATCCGTAATTGGTTGTTATCGTAATTAATTGTGTGTCACCGCAGTTTAAGTGTTTGGTCAAATATTTAACTCAAATAACATTATAAGAGGTAAAGATATTTCTAATAAAGAGGAACAACATTCGCAATTTGATGATGACACTACCAGGTTATATTAGATAATAAATCACTAATTTCTTCATTGATGTATTCATTCCAATGCATCATTTGTTCGTGATCGTCGCTATCATTTGGCCCAGTAACGCTAATAATTTCACCTGCGAAAGCGACGACCTCACTTTAAACTTATTGAACTGTAGATATCCCGTCCCAAATTGCTATGTCACAACTTAGTTATCTTTTCAGACTCTATCAGCCCCCCCCCTCTCCCCCACCAACCCCCGCCCACGAAATGCTTCATCTCAGTGTTGAATACTATAAAAAAAAATTATTTCATTTCGAAGGAAATCCAGATAACATGAAACGCCAGATTAATCGTTTTCTTTGGGTTGTTTTATGGTAATACATACTGCAAGTTTCGCCAATAACTGTTTCTTGGATAACTAGATTTCTTAGTGAGAACGATCATTTGAGAATGAATTTTCTCTTTAGATTCAAGAGTTGTAATGTAGAGAATATTTGCAATATTTTATAGCTGGTGTATATATTACAGTTGTTTGCAAATCCTGAGATACTGTGTCCTACAAAAAAAACCGTTAAGCGATTTCCGAAATAAATTGGAAAAGCCTATTATTAAAATGAACGACAAAATGTGTTTTATCACCTTTTACATTCAAATGACTGATTGCTTATAAGTTTTACGACTTTCAGATTAATTCTTCATTTTTTGTTATTGTAACGATTGTATTTGAGTGTTCTGAAAGAGCGCCATTAAAATATTGTTGTACTTTGAGCCTAGACAATATTGAGTCCATAAGACCTGTTGTGTAATAAGAAGTTCACTCATCTTGTAGTCATTGCCAGAGATTGAATTAATTTTATGTCGAGAACAGAGTTCTTGGGAATTGCTTTGTGTTTGAAAACGTATTTTCTATAATTACATTTTTATATTTTGAAATCCACGAATTTACTTAGGACTTTAAATTTCAAAATCCGAAATGACTAAATGCTAAGTATAACAAGGTCCAGATGCCACTTATGACACTTAGACGTAGCCGTTAAAGACCAATTTCCCAATTAGGATGGTAATCTGCTTTTCGTAGTTCAGAGCAGCTCTATTTGAAACTGAGATACTGGGTATTAACGATATATACCCCCAAAGCTTTTGATGTAAATTTATAATAACTTTTGGCTGACTTGAAAAGATATATTTTCATCCGGTGGGGATAGAATTAGATAGATAGGGGATAAGGGATAGAATTAGAGGCGTCATCTAGCAGTGTAACAGACGTACACGTATACATAGTACATTTGCGTAACGACAACATGTGAGACATTTGAGACAGCCGCAGAGTTTGCATGTAACATATCGTTGTTGTATTGAACTATATGGCGGAAAAGTGATGAATGAAGATCCGTTCAACACCGTCTCCTCCAAAACACCACAATTTCAGGTGATATATCATATTGCCTTGATTGCTGCCCTGCACCGTTCTGTCTGTGTTGACAAAGAAGTGATAAACACGTAATACCAACTAACCATCCATACCTATTCATAAACTAGAACTGCTAGGTTTATATCCTTTATTGTTTGAAAAATATACTGTCAAAAATGAGATATTACGAATATAATGCCATCGTGTACCTTTCTATTTATGACACCAATCTTATATTTATTTTATTTTAATAAGAATGCAATAGCGTGCATTTAT
>KN882648.1:23368-34360 GCA_000934455.1 Apostichopus parvimensis
TCTATCTATATTTAAACATACATGTATATTCACGCTATGGACTAGACTATTATTACTTTCCCGAAATTTAGCCGTCCTTTCCTAAATACGTATTTATACACTTATTTAGACAAAAAGAAATGGCAAAGTCAATGTCCTCAAAGATTCATCGGTTAGTTAGGGACTGCCAGGGTCAATCTCTTTCGTATACTTTGCAATACCTAACATCCATTTAACTGTGGATAACAGCGTATGTGCTCTTTCACGTTCGATGGAATTTGCAGTCATTATTATCGACAAATATCACTGGCTTTAAAGTTAGGTTAATGATTCCTTCACTGCATATGGCGTAGTCTAACACATATGGTTAAACTGTCCTTGACAGACGTCAGAAGCTTTCCATCATGGACAATTGACAAAAATCGCAAAATTGAACAAGAAAAGAGCTAAACAAACATATCGGAGACAAACTAAAATCATTCTGGCGAAACCGAATACATGCTGAATCTATAGAGATTTTCCACAAGTGTTGAATATTTTCCCCCGAAGGTCTTATTCCGGTAAGAGGGGGGAAATATGTCTATCCCGGCTGTTTGCAAAACCGGCCTCGGCAATCAGTCTTGGCGGTATCAAATCAAGAGACACACAAAGTGAACAAACTACGGAAGTATGTAGCGGATAATAGGCACGATTCAGGAGAGACCATGTATGAGGTCTTGTCAGGGGGGTACTATAGGGGGAAACAAAATGTACAGACTAAAATGAAGGCGGAGAAATCAACATCTGTATGTTTTTATTATGTAAATTCAGTCTGACAGGATGGACTGTGTGTTCTGGCACCATAATATGTTATCAACTGAGACGGACCGAAAATTCAATATGAAAACGTGAATTCATCTTCAGCTGATGTAGCAATCTTTAATTTTGTTTTTATATATTAACTTCAACGAAGGAACATTTTAGTTTTTATTATTTACTCTGTGCATTCCTATATGCCGTACGTCGCGAACTATTGAAATTAATGTGTTTGTCCCTCTAAAACACTTTCTTTGTTATACGCGAATGAGTCTATTGTTTAGGGATTAAATGCTTTTGTTTGAAATAATTCTTTTGTTTAAGGATTAAGTGTTTATACGAATATTGATGAGGGAGGTCAAATACTGGAGGACAGTTCTTTTGTTTTGACTCTTGGTCTTTTTTTTATAAGGCTTAACTGTTTATGAATATTGATATAAAGAAAGTAAAGTTTTTTAATTTTTTTTCTTATTTTTTAATTAAACAAAAATGGATGGTGAGGGGATACGTTCAAAGAATCATGAAACCCAAACATGAAATGCAGAATCCTTAACTTTTCACCACACTGAGTTCAATTGTTTTGTATCTGTTTTATATCTCCTGTGTCCCCGAAGTCGGTTAGTCCTCCTGTAAGAGAGACAGCCATACTGTTTTGACAATAACGAATTAAATAGATGAGTTCATAAACAAAAACAATCGATAACGCAGAGAAAAAAGAGACGAAAAGGTTAATGCAGTGAAATGAAATCTACGTTGAAGGCATATATGATTGCTGTACGATTGCTATACGATATATAGGCTATAGTATGGCTATACGATACTAGTTGTTGAAGGTTCCTTAGAATCGATAAGGAGCATAACTTTAATTCACATTGGTACCAGTAGAGTGCCATCACCACCATCCCATCACCACCACCAAAATAAATTTAAAATATTTTAAAATATTAAATTTTAAAATTTAAAAAAATTTAAAAAAAAAAAAATTTTAAAAATTTCAAAATATAAAAATTTTAAAGAAAGTTTATTTTAGAAATGGAATTAAAAGAAAAAAAGGCCTCAGAATGCACCATTTGATAACGCCTGAACTGTGTTTTCTCTGTTTTGTGGGAGGACCACTGACCCCCCTCCCCCACCCCATACACGGGAGTCGACATCTGTGACCAAAGTGCTACACCGTTCCTTTCTATAATCCTGGATTCGGCTCTGGCCTTTCCATGAAAACCCATGAACTTTTACCTAAATCAGTCGGGAAATGTTAGAATTTGGCCCCAAACCTTTGAATTTCTCTGCACGTTCCTGGTGTATGGCAGCAGAAAATAATGTTAAAGTTAAATGTCCGAAGTAAACGATCGAGGTCCATGGCGGGATCAACAGCCAAAGCTTGTTTTTAAGACATCTCGCTCATGTTTCTTTACTTACAGCATATCTAGAATACTTCTTGAGTCTGCGTAACTTTTTCGGTTATTTGATTCACTGAGCTTATGATCAAAAACCTGTTGACTATACTTTATACAACTAATTTGCCATTTTAACCTTTACTGATAAGTCTGATATATTACTAAATATCGTGAGAATGGGGAGGGGGGGGGGGGTGGGAAGAGGAGGGGGTTGAAGAGAACTATCGAGGGTGTGAAAACTACCTCTGATCAAGTCCGAGTTTTTATTGTATAAGCCCAAGTACATCCTGTGTTACATAAGTCAGAAGTTGTTTTTACAGGGTTAGTGGAATAAACTGAATTGATATGCACGTTGGTGTCCTTTTTCCTGTAAGTCATATCTTCCTATCCAAACGCCTCTTCCCCTCCCTCAAGCCAACGTTCAGATTTCAGGGGTATTCGTTTTTACTGATTTAATTGTAACAAGTATACGGATAATACTATAATTTCATTACACGTTGCTTTGGGCTAATGAGCCCGAAAATAGTTGCTTGTATTAATAAAGTTTTATTGAGTTGCTTTGTTCCATCTCAAAATTGTAAGTCATTCTCGCTATTGTTTCTGTTACTCACGTTATGGAGATGTCGGTGATGATGGCGAAGTCTCATATGAAATGAAAAAAAATGAAGGGGCTCATTATTAAAATTACATAATAGTGCCGTCCTGGTTGGAATACTATTGGAATGTTTATCACAGAATGCACATTGGATCCATTTTCAGGGAAATTGTTTGAAGTGATCTTGTGGCTTGCCTTTCAAATCAAAGTCACCCCCACGCAACTTGAACCATCTTCCGCCGTTTCTGTTTTCACTTATATAGACTCAATGTTCAAGCTTCCATGAAAATGTTTGATTTAGAAGGCAGTGAATAAGGAGGACAGAATAACCGACATCAACTGCCTTGGCATGGAATTCGATATATGTTTATAGCTAATATAAACAGAACAGCGACACAGAAATGAAAACTCCCAAGAAACTAGGTTGGAAAGAAAGAGAAAGGGGATCGTGAGACCATCAAATGAGAATTATGGCTCCAGTCGGATGTCTCTCGCTGCAAAAGCAGGTTTCCCTTCAAAATTTACTCAATAATAAATTTCTTCTCCTTTCAGGTTTCTTCCTTTGGAAATGTGCATATTTTTGTATAATTGTTACGGATTTCTCGAAATTGTGTTCTAATTTCAACCCAACGTTGAGAAAGTTTTGATTGCCTCTGATTCAAGAAAAGAAAAGAAAAAACATTCAAAAATTCTATCAATGCCTCGGGTATAGTTGACGTAGCAAGTTAGCATTCATCATGTCTGGTGCCCCATTGCTCGTGTCCGATTTCTAGCAATGAACAATGGTATGTAACTGTATAAGTAGGTTATAATGTGAGTAAGTCAACGTTATGCTGTATAAGCTGTAGTTGAAAATGTATAGGATATCCGGGCAGCAGCCTACCGTGAAGATCAAACATAAAACATGTGTTGACACGTAATATGACTAGTATAGCCCATAGAAATTTCGTACGTTATCTTATTCGCTATCTTGGTCACTATTTGCACGAAAGAGGCTGTATACCACAAGCGTTGTACCGTAAATATCGCAATGTATTTTCGGTGAACTGACATCCTGGTCACGTGACATTTAAAATCGTACATGGACGCATTCATTGACGAGAAATGGGATTGATTACAGATTTGCAAAATAAAGTGATTATGGTTGAAATTAAGACATAAAATTACTGTAACTTGATTGGCTGTTGTTATATAGTATAGTAGTGGTACTCGTACTTTACTGCAATACAACGTACAAAGTGTCAATGTAGTCACAGGCTATGGCAAATGTGTGTGTGTGTGTGCAGTCGTTTTCTGAGAAGGAATCGGCCTCAGAAATTGTTACCCTAATCTATAGTGGCGCCAACCTTGGCTTCAGATTCATGACGAAAACGTCAGGAATAGAAATGACGAGTAGATCTATCCTTAGACTAAGCTGTTTCAAAGCCTTAATGACGTCATCTTCCACTTATCAAGGTACATGTTTTTGAAAGTAAAACGTTACGCATTAACTTTCGTAATTTTACGAAAGTATTATGTCAGTATAGTGTTAACTACAAACAAACAAACGAAATCACAAACACAAACACATAGTAAATTGAGCGATTTAAAAAAACTTTTGCATGGGATTTGTGGTAGAAAAACTTCCAAGTATAGCAAAAGTGTTATTATTTCAGCCAATGCTTTCACACGTGGTATTCGGTTGATATTTTGAGAGTGTGGAGGGAGACAGGGAGGGGGGGGGGGGGGGGGGGGTGGGGTGTAGGCAGGGTTGCGAAATGCTGGGGAGTCATGCAAAACAAAAGCGCAGCTGTATGACACAGCCATTGTTTTCAACCTGCAATAGCAGGAAAGTTGTATAATTTGCCAACAGAAGACTACTTCAATTCACACACGCTAAAATAAACCTGAACGATAGCAGACTGCGTGAAAGAGGTATTTCCCTCATGTGTCCCTCTACTTATCGATCGTGGGTTGTCGAAATGCATCTGAATCAGCAACAAGGGAACAGGTAGACAAAATGCAACACAGGTTTCTATAGAAACCTGAGCCTGACCATATTTTTGGAACATTTTGAATCGTTCCGTGGAAAGGGGTCGATCTCAAAATGCTTGGGGTCTAAGATATAAAAATAGGCCTATATATAACATGTGATGCAGTATGCGATCCTTCATGTATTTTGCATTTTGCAGAAAGCAAGTTCTTTTTTTGTAAGTTCGTTTGGGAATTTTTTTTTCAAACATATAACGAATACTATTCCAAATAAGATTGTGATTGGTTTTAACAAGCCACGCTAACGTGCTTTTATTCATTTTTGGCACAAAATTAAAGGTTTAGGAGTGTGACATTAATCAATTGGATTCAACACGCAACAGTTATACGGTCGCCCAGATACGGAGAGCCAAACGTGCCATAAATATCGAAAACTAAATTGAGATGTCAAGCGTTATATGGGAATGTCAACATAGAAATTATGAAAATAACTGCAACTGAGTCCCACCAAAGTCCATAAATGATTGACCTTTTTACAAGTCTTTCTTAATTCTAGTTTTATATATGGATAAACATTAGCTTATTGTGCACAATGATGATGTAAATGGAGTGTCTGCCTAATTTTCTGTTATGTTATCCCTTTGTTTTTACAACCTTTGTTTCAAGGACACTGAACACAGGTTCTTGGCCTAAGGCGATTTTTGAAAATATTTTATTGTCTTCTTTGAAAAGAGGAGCATCACATTATTCAAATGATATATTATGTGGGCTTGTAATTAGGGGTTAACTTATAAAGGGCTAAACTTAGAAATATTGATGAGTGCAACACTCTACGTCATATATAGTTTGCACATATTTAATGAGTTTCCCAGGTTTATCAATATTTCAAATGTGTATATCTTGGAAACGTAAAGAGCTTTTCGGAAAATTTCAACAGATTTTGAATGAGATTATCACACACAACAAATGTAATGAATATGGGACAAATTGGCTAGGTAGTTCGTAGTACTTTAAGTAGGAGCGTGAAAGGCGAAACTTTGATACTGGCAAAGTCTAAAAAGAGAGAGAGAAAACAGCTTTATTTTTTGAAAATATTTGGCACGCTACTATTTGAATAAGTCAACGCGCTCTTTGTTTCATAGATATTGAAGCAATGAATCGATATGTCAAAATCGGTACGAACGTGTTCAGTATTAATATTTCCGTAGTTTTGCCGAAAGTTTGGCCGTCCGTACAGGGACACGTTTCAAATAAGTACTAAATACATGATATAATACAGTGATTTTAGTATTATTGCGAACGGTATTGAGAGTAGCCTAAGTCAAAAAGATGTCTTAACGTTTCACTAACCTATATGTCGAGTTAGAATTTGTAGGACTCCCTCTATTGGGCAACATATATCTCTCATAGCAACAAGTAGTTCAAGTTCATTTAAATGTTCCTTCTCTAAGTCGCCAGTCACAGAAGTATTAAATACATTAAGCCCATCGAACCAGTCAATATTTAACTATAGAGGTGAACAACGGTCAGCGAACGGCGAATTTAACGATTGGTATAAGATTGTCTGATTCCGTTAATACATTTCAAAAGCTTTTTAGCGATTTCAGGTCGAGTTCATAAACAGAACAGACAAACATAGCAGCTATTGATTGATTTCAAGCGGCTACGTCAAGTGGCTGTGACGTCAGACTTGAGTTCAATCGTTTCAATATTTAATATTTGCAAGGTTGACAAGAGACACTCGAAGGTTAGAAATTGGTCACTTGAAATACAAAAGAGGCAGCGCGCAAAGAGCAAAGTCGTGCCATAATGTCGACGAACAATTCCTCTTGATATATCTTCACAAATCTTGTTTCAGAACTAATATTGATGAAGATACGACAGCTTATATACATGCGATGAAAACCGCAAAGTCTGGAAGTATAAGTGAAGCCCTCGGCCTTTCATCGCCTCATTACGTATTCGTGCTAGACTGTTGCAATGAGTCACTGAATTGTAGTTTATCACTGTCTGTTTGTATGTGTGTGGTTATGTGCGTGCATTTCTCTAAAAGTGGTTAGGGGTGTTACCTTGAGAAGATGTTTTCCTGTGATAGCGTATCGTGTGGCATTATTACACATGTTACTTGATGGCATCTGGTGGATAGGACGTTGAATATTCATAAGTATGTTTAGTATTAGCCAATCAGCTGTTTTGAAATTTGACTTGAATATTGTTGTGAATGTGGTCATCATGCAGTGGTAGACAGACGGTATATATAATGCTAAATAAGCATACACGAATCAGCAAACGGCAGAGCGTCAATTTACTTTACAGGTACGTTTGTGGGGGGGGGGGGGGGGGGGGGGCTCTTCCTGTACACCAACCCTATACCCTATAGAATCTAACCTTACCACGTCGACCATTTAACCTCATTACGATAGGAAAACATGTCAGTCCCGCAGTCACCCAGCAGAAGACTTAACTGTTGGTACAGAAACAGTAAATATGCTAGTCCAAAGCTCTCAATCGATCCGACCATCCCATTATAAGGTTTCTGTGACATTTACGACTAATATTTCAGCTGTGACCCGTTTTCCTGCGTTCCATTTATTTTCTAATCACCTGTATGACGTGAACTGGGCTATATGTACGGTTCTACCCTATTTGTGTTGGTCACAAAAGCAACGATTGTGCGGCAGTTGTATTGCCAATTGCTTTCGAATGAAAGAATAGACTAACATTGTAATATTAGTTTGGGAATATTTTTTTGGGGAAAAGTATGCAAAGTAACCCGTATTAAACTCTGACAAAGCGTAGTACAAACTGGTATGAAATAGTATACTATACATAATTTCACCTGCACATACAAAAGTATATATATATATTTTATTATCGATATTAACTTTAAAAGCTGCAGTGATGATATGGGTTTTCATTTTTTTCTTAATTATTATTGTGACCAAGTGATGTATTAGTAACAATAAATGGTTTTACATTATTAATTAAGAGATCTTTGTGAT
Organism: Apostichopus parvimensis; assembly: GCA_000934455.1. Lineage (NCBI taxonomy): Eukaryota > Metazoa > Echinodermata > Holothuroidea > Aspidochirotida > Stichopodidae > Apostichopus > Apostichopus parvimensis. Next base: position 31,108 of record KN882648.1, read on the forward strand.
CACAAGCACAGTATCGCCAGACTATGCTGTTTTTATTGTGAATGGTTATTTGACCTTTGACCCTGATGAAAAAGATAAAGCTGATTTGTCATAATAGTAGCTGTCTTTTAACTCAAGAAAATCGTGACACCTGACATCATAACCACTTGGTCACAGTATAAGTAACTTGCACTGCGATTTTATCAGTGAAGTGAACTTGTCTTAAGATTTCGTGTCCCAGGTTTATTTTGGTTGACTTTTAAACATTATTTGGCTGGGCCAACCAATACCAAAATGTTAAGTAATTGAGATAATGATGTCCATATCCTTTCCCTGGTTTTCATCTTTTTCAAGTACATTTAATATCTTCAAACTTCTTATTTCAGAATAAACAATTGATGTCCTCTCATAAGTCCAGACCTTATTGTTAACTTTGATCATGATATTACCATTTCTTCGATTTTTTTTTTAAAACTAAGAATGAAAACAATCGCCAATTAACCTGAACTATAAATTAGTTATGCAACATTACCCGTATTAGATGAGACCCAAAGTATAGGCCTCCTCTTATCATCTATATTGCTGGTTATGTTAGACTAAGTAGTTCAGCCACTTTGATTGATGAAGCCCGAAGCTGCATGATTAACTGTTGGCATGTATTAGTAAGTGCAACTCGATGACATGACGTGGGGTGACGTAAGATACGTGATCACGTGACATCACATGACATCACGTGATTAAGGCTACTGTAGGATTTTGAATTTAAAGTAGTTTCGTTTCGTTTTGCGACAAATAAATAAATATACACAAGCAAAAACCAAGAAACAAACACTAACAATTATTCAATAATGTTACAAATGATGACCTTATATAGCGAATATTTTTGGTTACCAAGTAGAACGTTCCAGCAAAGTAAATAATTGAAATTTCCATTTAGAATTCTTAATCACACATTAAAAAAGAAACACAAAAGTACTGAAAGAAAACTTATCTTTTTCTTGAAATTTATCTTCTTTATTTGAAGTGAACTTTGGTAGGTCATCTTGCTAACGAACTGCTCAGGTATAAGAATTGTTGTTGTGGTGTTGTATCAAACAACATCGTACACGTTAAACTAAGAAAAAAGTAAGATAAGAAAGGAGAAGAATAAGAAGAAAACCAAAGCTTCCGTTGACACAATTCAGTATAATTATTCTGCACTCGGGTGCTTTAAATGATCATTTTTTAACCTAAATTTCTACTTTCCTTTGTTCATTTCCTTTTTAAGTCTTCCATTTATCAACTAACCTACAGTTCATATACCGCATAGGCTATATGATTAGGCCCTATTTACTTTAAACATCAAAGAAAGAAAAAAATAAGGAAGATTGACAAAGATTATTTCCCTTCTCGATCGTTCTACAAATTGATCTAACTCTCATTGTTGGCTTTCTAAGAAAGCAGGATCTTGTTTCATTAACTTAAATCAGCTAGTTCTACTAATTAGAAGACACTGACGTCATTTCGGTCATGTGACACCGCTTTGCAGACCTGACAAATTGAGATTAGTGCCAACATCGCAAAAGCTATTAAAACAGTCTCTTTTCACACAAGGGAATTGGGAAAAAAAGATGAAAGTTACTAGAAGAAGACCTACTTATTTTAGTTACCGGACAAACCATCAGCGTTTTCTTTCCTCCTCTCTTGGTTTTTTTATTCTCGTATTGTGTTCTTTTCGGTTTTTTTTTTGTTTTTTTCATTGTCGTTTCTGGAGAAGAATAAAAAAAAAACATTTCTACAAATCAAAAGAACAAAATTGTGATCGTTTTCTGCTTTAAATTGGATATCTTCTTCGTCTCCAGAGACACTTTATAGTCCTTAATTGAAAAAAAAAATCCTTGACATATGTCCAATAGATTTCCAATATTCTCCTGATATGTAAAATCCTGTAAATTGATGACAAATATTGCAAAAATGTGTAAATTGCTCCTCTTGGCCGGATTTGAAGGTTGTATATGCGGGAGGGATGTAAGGAAATTGAATATTTGTTTGAAGGGGCGAATGGCATGAAAACATATTTGCCAGACAAGCTGATAAGTAAATTGTATATACTTCGTGTCCAATTAAGGGTTACCTTATAATTGAGTATTCCCACTTCCCCCAAAAAGGTTGTAACCACTAAACCTTTGCTACATCAAGAAGTTTGAATATCAACTGTATTTCAGACACATACTGGCTCTAATTTATTCCACGCAGGTACGTCCGTTGAATTTACACGAACAATCTTGACTAAGCTGCATGTAACGTGTTTTGACTGAACAAGAACATAATTTTTTTTGGCTGGCTGCTAGACTACGAAACTAGTATCTATATATAATATGATGCCGTTGGTCATCATATATGCCGCCCTCTATTTTTCTGGGCTACATACCACTGTTTGTAGCCACATATGCTTTCGACGTGGACAATGACGTAAGTATTACAGGTCACGTGACGTTTGTTCACCAGCTCAGCTGAATCAGGTCTCGAGACTTCAGAACCAGTCTTCGCGGGGAAGGGGACGCAGGGAGAGGATCAGGGAAAAGGAGGGGGGTGGTAGAGGATATTTTGGAAAGTTTAATCTATATTCAGAAGTTCAGAATGTCGTAAATAAATCAGCATGTTCGATAAAATGTTCATTTAAGTTCATTTAAAAAAAGTTCATTTAAGGTCACGTGGTTTGCATTTTCCCTTGGTTTTGATTTCTCTACTCGACTAGTTCTAGGAATGTTTTCATTTAGGTCACGTGGGAATGGTTCTTAAGAGTTTATAATATGGGTCGATTTTGAAGGCCAGGCGTGTACCGTCATTTTCAGATCTTAGATTATGTCATGAAAAGGGAAATGAGTATACATCATCAATATTGAAAGTGATTTTGTTAGAAGGGTTCAAGACAGTTTGAAGATAGACAACACATTCGACCATGGTTGTTGGTACTAATGGATTTGGGGCGCGCTGATTTTACTACAAGGGAATACTCTATATTATTTCAGAATTGGTCTTGCGTGAGTAATTTTCCTGTTGCATTATCGTGAAATCCCCACAGAGGTATGGGAATTATAATGAAAGGCATTGGCCTTACAAATTCATAAACATTAACATGTTGAAATCAAGTCGAGTTGATGTAATCGACTTCGCGTTGTCCTGTCTCTCATAAACAAACACAAAAACCAAAGAGAAAACACGAACAAGTAACTTTAATTCTCACCAGTAAAAGAAATTTCTAATGTCTAGTGGCATACAATCTAATACTCAT
>KN882648.1:41421-57168 GCA_000934455.1 Apostichopus parvimensis
AACATATTGCATACTCGTGAATAATTCCATAGTTTGTCCCGGTTCGTCTTCGTCAGTAAAGTAACTATTTTGAGAGGTAAATAGTTTTCCCTAGTGGATCTTTTCACATGAGATTACCATTTTTTTTCCTTCGATGGAAAATTTGTCCATGCATGTATATTACTGAAATATTCCTGTCGTGTAAGAATTAAGAGGCACAGAATCGTGTTGCATTCAACCAACAACAACAACAACAACCCAAAAAGAAGAAGAAGAACGAAAAAAGTGACTGATAAAAGACTAATAAGCCCTGTTTTGACAGCTGAGTTGGTAAGACACCATGGACAAGATCACGTATCGTTAGCACTTTGTGCATAATTCAAAACACGAACTCTAGAAAACCTTTCTTTATCCCCGTTTATCGTCCAAACGTCTGGGTTCCCTTATTCTTTGGTAAATCGTGCTTAATTCGTCGGTTCTTAAAAATAGTTAAAAACCCTGACTGACAAACAAATCACGCAAATTGCTCTTTAAGCTCCGAATAATTGGTCACACAGAGAGGAAGAGCACCGACGGTACTTTTTAATTGGAGGAAACTGATGACGTCACCAGAGGTAAACCTGTTGGCTCCTCTGCCGTTATGTTTCTTCTTGTGTTATTTGGCAAAAAGAATCGTGTCACTTATAAGACGGGAAAACTCTTAATGGAAGATACACGGGCGGTTTGAGGAGAGGCTTAACTTCATGATGTGTTTGACTGAATCTTTGACGCTGAGTTAACCTCTTTTTTTTTGGTGTTGGCGACCACATGTTAATTAAGAACATGTATTCGAATTAAAGGACCCAAAAACAGATATACCGTATACCTTTTTTTAGAAGTTTTTTGATACTAACAAATAAATCAGTTAAAAACATGAAGTCGAATCTATTGCTATTTTTACTGCATTATTGTCAAATAACAGAAAGGGTTTAAAGAGAGAGAGAGAGAGAAGAAAAAAGGTCCAAAGTAATTCACCATTCTGGCGCAGTACGAAAAGCAATGTTTCAAAACTTGACATTTGATAATGCTTTTCTTATTACGTTATTGTTCTTAATATTGAGCCGGCGTGGATTCGTGGCTGGGGGTTTGGATTGAGTTGGGTTGGGTGGAGTTGTCCACCCCTTTTTCAATCCCCACAAAACGTATGGAGGAATCCCTCCTCCCGCCACATGGGAGTTGGCTTCGTTGACCCCATTATCACATCCCCTCCTTTATAAATCCATGATCCATCTCTGGTCGAGCACTTAAAATTTACAATAGTTACCCCCCCCCCCCCTCAGGGAACCTTGTATTATACACAAAGCACCAGGACCTGTCGTAAGTACCAAAAGGTGAAAATATTTGAGCTTTGAAATATTTTATTAAATTTCATGCAAACCATGCATGAAACGTTCTATAATATTTAGAATAAAATGATTAAAAGTTCATAGTTATAATTAATTAGTAATTTTGGTGGACAATTTTTTGCCAAAAATAATAACACACGAAAATTATTTCAGGTAACGAGAAATGTATATATACTGTAGTTTATTTAGTCATACGTGATTGTATTATTATAATTTATATCAAAATGTGGTCGAATGTTTCAATGTAGGAAGAATGTATTGTGTCAAAAATGTTTTGTAAATGAACTAGTTCAAAAGGAAAGAGGGTTTATGATAAATTATGATTAATATTGGCTTGTAAGTCCAATAGACCTTTACATACGAATGGAATTGAGAAAAAACTCTGTAGTGTAATGTCACGTCATGTTAACCTTGTAGACTTGTGTCGTACCGATGAGAAATATACAATATGACTTTGTTAATAAAGTTACAGAAAAACAAGATATTTTTCGAGGTTGAACCTTTTATAGAAAACATAAAACATACAATTTATTTAATCTTTAAGCGCTAAAAAACCTTCTCGGATAATTCGCTACGTATGGAAGGAAGTATTGAGTTTAAAAGTTACTCTCCACGACATGTTTATTTCCGCTTTGTAATAAAAGCTTTTTTAACTCTTTAAGTTTTGTTATGATATGTTATATGGTATCGTTTCGGGGTATCGTTTCAGTGATTCTGATGGTGACGCTAAAACCCTGCAGAGTACATTTAACACCAGACAGCTGAAGGCAAACTTAGTTCAACTGTACTATAAAGTACACAGCTATTTACACACTTACAGACTGTAAACTTCTACAGTTATTGGGAGTAACTGATTATGTTTCCAACTTACACTTAACAACATAGAAACAAAAATAAGTTCAGTTATTTTGAAACAAGAAGTAAGCTTACCCATTTCCTCTGCCATGCATGATAGGATCTTGCAAAACTCTCTTTTCTCGTCTCCTTCCTCCTCCACCCCCTCCCGCCCCTTCTCGGTCTCCCCGGCCTCTCGGTCTCTCCACGTCTCTCTAGGTCCCTCTCAGTCCCTCTCGGTCCTTCCCGGCCCCTCTCGGTCTCTCTCGGCCCCTTCCGGCCTCCCCGGCCCGGCCTCTCCTTGTCTCTCTAGGTCCCTCTCGGTCCCGTCTCGCCCCTCCCGGTCACTCTCGACCCATTCCGGCCTCCAAGGTCTCTCGTTCTCTCCACGTCCCTCTCGGTCCCTCTCAGTGCCCTCTCGGCCCTTCTCGACCACTTCCGGTCCCTCTCCACTCTCTCGGCCCCTTCTGGGATCCCAGGTCTCTCGGTCTCTCCACGTCCCTCTTAGTCCCCTCTGGGCCCCTCTCGGCCCCTTGTACTACACAAGTGCAGCAAAATGATGACCTTTAGACCCCTCCCCTTAGACCCCACCTTACAATCACCCCCTAGACAGGTATCAGTTGACATTTGTGCCGAACTCTGGCTACGTGGAATACACAGAAGAACCTTTTTTTAATTGTGTTTATACTACTTAAACGTTTAGAATTCCAAAAGTTATTTAGTAAATTTGTTATTTGGACGTGAAATGTAAGAAAACATATATTTTTTGAAGCAACCTGTTTGTGATTTAAGTGTCTGATCGCTAAATCTGTAATCGTAAACGAATTGTGTTCTACGCCCTCTGTTTGTTGAACTCAGCTGGAATTGTAAATTATAACACCGCACGTTGTTATGGTTATATCATCGTTACAAATTGCAACCAGGCGAATTGAATCAATTTAAATGGCCACCATGAATGGAACGTTTTTAAAAACATACTTTCCTGGTTCTGGTCGTCCTAGTAATTCACTGATGTTGGTCTTAACAATGACATGATTAAGAATGCAAGAAAGAAATTGAAAAAAAAAGTTCTGACGTTAACGGTACAATGCTTGTTTACGTTTGACCTTGAGTGACCATTTCTTTGCTTTCTGGCATATTTTGGTGGTAATACCGATGACCTTGGATGAACATTAAGCATTAGTCACAGAATTACACCGGAAATTAAGCTAAGCATTAGTCACAGAATGACAAGGGAAATTAAACTAAGCATTAGTCACATATCTACACCGGAAATTAAACTAAAGCAATAGACACAGAATGACACCGGAAATTAAACTAAGTGTTAGTTACAGAATGACACCGGAAATTAAACTAAGCATTAGCCACACAATGACACCGGAAATTAAACTAAGCATTAGTCACTGAGTGACACCGGAAATTAAACTAAACATTAGTCACAGAATGACACCGGAAGTTAAGCTAAGCATTAGTCACAGAATGACACCGAAAAATTAAACTAAGCAGTAGCCACAGAATGACACCGAAAATTAAACTAAGCATTTGTCACAGAATGACACTGGAAATTAAGCCATGTAATATAAATGAAGATGTCAACTATGTAGATCAAATCGTTATTTCAAGTTCTGTGGAATCAAATGAAGAAATTTGCTTCAGCGTTGCAACTTTGTGTAAGAACTGTGGAACATGTTTTTATTTATTAATAACGATATCATTATTCTTTATGCCCATAACCACATTCAACATTTGTCATTGTCCAAACTGAGGAGTACACAACATTGAAGAGCTTTGTGTAATCAGGGTGTTGTACCGTGGTATAATGCGGTATATGAAACTTCCAACACATAACGGTGATCAGTTTTGCCCCTTCTAAATCCGTCCCGCAAGAAAAAAGTTATATCCTTTGTTCAGTATGAATATTCATATAATGTTGACGTCATCAGTACCGTACGCTAAAACAATTAACGGGAACAAAATTGCCTTCAAGCATTACACTAGCGTATTGATGTCTTTATCTGTCTTTAGCACTTCTTCTAGACAGGATAATACACCAAGTCATATTAAGGGCCCCTCATGTGCAGTTTAGGCATACTGCCACCACTAAGACATTGTTTGTTCTTGTCACCGAGACTAATTCAACATATTATTCTCGGCTTCAATGTTTGAGAATAATTTAAAATAAAATAAAAAATCTGCTAACACGGATGCCCCCTCATGCAGCCTCCTGTAGTAACAATGACAAAACAACCCATAACTCTACTTTACGTCCTTCTTTGAATATTGACCTTTTCGCGTTCCAAAGATAAGACGCCTAATCTACTGTATTTATATACACCGACCGGAGCCGCCGTAACGATAACGCTGCATGCACACTTAAAGAGTAATGTTTACTTGTCCACCCTCGTTCATCTACGATATAAACTAAGCTGTCTTGCATTACGTGATTACAGACATAATCGTCGGTATTAAATGAGTCTCGGTTCTTTATAGGGGCTCTTTTGGATGTTGGTCAACAAATTTTACCAGCCTATAACTAGTATTAGTCAAAATGAAATAACAGTTGATCAAAATTAGGTATCTTCCCTATAGTTTTGTAATCGAGTGAGTATAGTTAGTAACTCTGGTTCGATGTATCAACATTTCGTCACCCAAATCCTTTTTCCATATATACGAGTATTAATCATAAATAATTTTGAATTCCAATTCATTACTTGCAATGACACATTAATTGCCAATCTAATAATGTACACCTGACATGGGATTATAAGATTGAATAGCGTCCAAGAAGTCATCAAATTGAACTCGGCAACGGTATTCAAAGAGTGTTTACTTAGGCTAAGTACCATACACGGTTTGTATTTTATTAAAGGATTTTGTAGTTGATGAAGTTGATTGCTCCAAAGAAAATTGCTGGAACGTTTCTGCATCATTTTTTGAGGAATCCACATTTTCTTATACCATTTTGTATCGCGAAAATATTAATTTTCCTAACAGTCTGTCAATGTATCTGTCAACAGTTGAATGAATGTTATAATTAGGGTATTTCAGCTGAACATGTCTTCTTTTTTTTGATTAACATTAAAATCATTTATCCACAGGCTAAATAAATATTTACCCAAAAATATGCATTTTTTGGATGAAAAATACAGATAATATTATCAGCTAAGCAAGCATATCAAATTAATCAGGTTTCAGTGATTAATCCAACAAGAAGACAATTATAACCTGAGTAACTCTTTTTGAGGATCATATTAAAGAACAAGCAATATGTAACATTTGGTACCATTTTAAAAAATCGTATTGATATGGTAGCATACGCATATTAAAAGCCCCAAATGACTTAAACACTAAATCATAAAAGTAATATGGTCTCCAAGTCTAGATAGAAGTTCTCACTAGCTAAAACGCTACCCATCACTGCATGGATAGCTGACAAGTTGGCCTTTCATGGCACCACCAATATTCCGTATCATGACCGTGCAGATTTTTTGCTATGAGAGCCTGAAGATTTCGGCACTTGTAAACAAACCTCTTTACTCAGTAGTAAACAATTTTCGTCCACTGCTCCTGGGGGACTAGAGTGGTCTAAAATTGCCTCAATTGACCCATTTTGTTTGCACCACATGTACTTCCATTCAACATCCAAGCCGCAGAAAACCAGATTCTGATTGATAATATATAAAACAAAAAGAGATGTTTTCTTGCTGCTCTTTCTTGCTGCTCTTTTCGTGAAATAGGAGAACACTCGGGCGGAATGATATAGACTATATTATAATAGGAGAATGCCACCATATTGGTATACCCTGAAATCAGTGACCAAGAAAAACCAAAAACAAGAAGTAAATAAAAGTAACACGAACAACGAAGGGTTAAGAATACATAACCAAGCAAATCGTAAGCCTTCCCTCTCTTTTGATTCTATGCATATACTTTGGACAAAAATGGCAGCAACCTCAGTTTTCAAAGAAGAATAAAATAGATGACGGTTTGATACCTACGAAACTATAGATTTTCGTTAACATTTAACAAGTCCTTCTCCGTTGTTGCTTGAATTTACTTTGTAGGATTCTATGTTGCCTCAAAAGAGCCTTCAAATCTTCATTCTATTCGGTTTATACATCCATCCGTGCGTTATCACATTTCCATGTGGAAACATTTTTGATACATTTGCAAGGAAATCACCGAAGCTTTAATCTAAATTTTCAAAATGCCTATGGGTAATTTTCTCCCAGCGAAACACGCACAGTAATGTTCACGAAGAGGATTTTATGAGAAGAGATGAGAGAGAGAGGGAGAGAGAGCTAAATTTGTGCGACAAAAGCTGTTTTATGGCCTAGATAATCAATAGATTTATGACGCTGTTTTGCTTCTTAGAAAGTTTGCAGTTCATCACTTCCTATAGCATACTCCCATGCTCTATATACTCTTTGTATGTTAGGGCCTCGAGGTTTTGGTGAGAATGTTTGCTCAATGGTGTTTTATATTTGAAAGTAGTAAACTACCATGTTAGCTATATTTATAGGACACCATAGCTATTTAATCCATTTAAAAAATCGGGATAAAAACTAAAGCTCAAAAAAGGATACAGATGAATTACTTTCACCTAATTTTATTTTTTACACTTCACTGTGTTGTTTATGTACGGTTGAGTACTAAATATATACTGTGATAAGCGAAGCAAAAATGAGCAGTCTGATTTGAGAAGATTCTATGTAGAGATACTGCGTTGCAAAACTTTGTGTTACTATGACAACATTGTGAATAACAAAGGTTCTTACAAAGTCAAGTACGAAAATGAACGTTGGAAAAGATTCATCAAGATTGTAAGAATAGTTGTCAAGTTTCTTTTGAGTTACTGTTATGTGCCAAATGTATACATTCACAGGCTTACTAGTGCAGTTGGATGCCCATCATTGCTAATTCTAAACCTAAGAAGGAGTCGTACCACAAGTAATTACTCCATTGAGTTACACATTAAATTCGATGCTCTCCAAGGGCGCTGGATCATAGATAGAAGTTTTCGATTGACATGCCCCACCCACCACATATGGTAGCAGGTGGCTAGGGCTATCATAATATACAGTAAATGTTTACCATATCACGAATGTTTAAATTTTGAACTAAAAGGTCGAAGTTAAGCAGAGCGTTCCCTCAATCCCATCTGCCAACTCTCAGTGCTGCATCTCACTGTTTCATCCAGGAATTTCTACGCCGCCTTAAAGGTATTGAAGACTCGCCCCAAAGCGCGTGCCGCCCTCTGAAAAATAGTTAACTTTCCGTTGCTTGCAAGTGAAGTTTTTTTCCTGTGGCTACAAAATGCAGACAGTAATGAAATGTGATACCTTGTTATCTTTAGCTGGACCTGAGATGTCCATCGCTGCTATGTACACTGTGTTGTGGGTATTGACCGTAGCTGCATGTATTGACTGTACACTAGTGTCTAATTACCGACGGTAGCAAGCTGTGTGTGTATTTTCTTTCTGTTACACCTCATTCGAAACTAGGTCAGATTACCAGACGTTTTTTTGTGCGCAAGTCTTCACTCCCTTCAAATCATCTTCAATCATGCAGATTTTTAGACCATAAGTATAGTTAATTTCATCCTCTCCAACATCAAAGCATTAAAAAAAAATGTAATTTCAGTTGGTGGTCCGTTTAGAACTATTTTCCCGATGATTTACCTTTATTACACTAATTCTAATTGTGGCATGGCACCTACATGAGGTTACAATCATTTTTCTTATCCTAATCCGGGAATGAGTTAAGATCAATTCGATTTGGTACTGCACAGAAAATGTTGTGTCCCACAAATTTCAATGTATAATATTGTTGTATTCCATTATGCAAAACTTTTGCGTATGGTTATTAATTTTTGATGAGTACGTGCATACGAGTACAAACTCATGAGTAAGGGTAAGATTGTACAAGACAATAAGTACTGGAGTACGGTACCGGTTTATACGGGGACCGAGTACTACAATGTTGTCATTGCCACAGTGAGTGGTTTATAACACTAGATATAACATGCAAAAGGTAACATGTTCAAACTCACACAGATTTGGTCAAAGTGACAAAAAGCTATTATCCAACTTGAAAACAAATTTCTGCTCCGGTTGTAACAAGACTGTGAGACCTTACATTTCGGATTCTTTTCTACTTTTTTTGGTCTCTTTTATGTATGTAATAAATTTTGAGTACCGAGTACTAACAATGCTGTCATTGCCACAGTGGTTCATACCACTAGTTATAACATGCAAAAGGTAACATGTTCAAACTCACACAGATTTGGTCACAGTGACAAAAACTATTATCAACTTGAAATGAAGAAAGTTTTTGCTCCGGTTGTAACAAGACTGTGAGCCCTTACATTTCAGATTCTTTACTATTCTTGGGGGGGGGGGGGTCTCTTTTACGTATGTAATAAATTTTGTGTGATAATTCTAATCCGCCTCGACGTCTGCAGATATCTGTGAACTATAAACTCCAAAATATCATTTCTTTCAAACGAAAACATGGTTAGATTAAAAATTAACGGACTGTTTTTTAAATTACTGACTACTTCTATAGCATTTGACGGTGTGTTTAGGTAACCACATCCCAAGTAATTAAATCTGAGTTTATCACCCCGTAAATGTTCGCAGAAATTCAATCTCCACAACAATTAACTGTCGTAGTATTTATCCAACACTATAAATTGAACCTGTACAGTGTGAAATGATGGACAATCCCGTGAAAATTAAAAAAAGAAGTAATAATTTCAAAGAAAAAGTCAGATTTGGCTTGTTTTCAATAAATAGTACACGGAGGCCTGCATTTGGTTATAAGCAAAGTAACCAAACCATGAAATAAGGCGAACTGAAAACAGTTGGGGTCTCAACTAAGCGATGTTTTGTGTGTCACACAAGTAATCATATTCAGATTTGTGTCTATAGGTTAGTTTAGGGGGCGTGGTAAAGGAAGGAGGGCACACCGATTTGTAGGAGGGGCATAGGCTATGGTTGCATTATATATCATAACAACAGGAATATACGGTTGGAAAGTCATATACGTCAACAAGTCACCAAGTCAAAAGTAATCCACGGATGAACTAAAATTGAAAGTTTAAAGATTTATAATAACATAACAGTTATGACGAGAATGTTAAGACAAATTGATGGAACCCACACGATATTCATGGCTCGTACAGTAACTACTATTCAAGTCCTGTATCACATGTTACGAACACAAAGCATTAATTACTGATGTACGGTTGTGGGACATGAATAGTATAGTTGTTGTACCAACCATTGAGTACGAGTTCATTAATACGCTATTCTCAGTAAAATGGAGATATATCTAGTTGTTTTATACTATAAGTTTAGACCTATATGGATATACCCGAACATGCATGGTCTTTCCTCGTTCTCGGCATGACGAATTCGCGTAATTTAAAGAGAGGTGTGAACTGGAATACAGCGGTACCTTACCTACTTTATTACATCTCGTATATATAGGCATTCTCATCTTCAAGACTCCTTTGTCCAGTCGCTCAGTTCTGTGTCTTACATGGGAACAAGTTAAAACCTTTGCAGTTGTTACAGTGCCATGCACCTGTAACACATGTTACCGTGTTACGAACACAAAGTAATAACTACTGATGCACGGTTGTGGGACTACGCCCTGGTGGGTCATGAACAGTATAGTTGCTGTACCAGCATATATGAGTTTTGGCTGCGGAATCATATTTTCACGTAGATAAAAAATGCCGAGTAATGGAATTCCCGTTAGTGTGGGGGGGGGGGGGACTTGTACATGTACCACGCACATTAGAGATACCGCCTCAATCTGGCTTTAACCAACATGCGCCCTTTAGATGCGCTGGACCGATACTTCGTGGTATGACACGAGCAGTTCCGTACCGTCGCAGTTTTACATTTCTCACACACTCCATGCATGGATTGATTAGATAATGCTGCCTGATGAGTAACATGACTGGTTGAAATAACTACATGAACTTTTGTGAATGCCTTATAAGGTAATTTCGTACCATATTCGAGTCTATATATGCAACTGTACAGTTCTCTTACACCTTTATAGTTTCTATACTGAAGTGTTATTATGCTTGATGTTGCATTTGTATGTTAAATGACGTCATGCACATGCTTTTGTGGATGTGGCGTTCAGCACCTTATATCGTGTTCCATGTTCACATGCAACTATACATACAGTTCCCATACACTCTTATGTCGCTTCTGCTTTCTTCAAGACAAAGTTGAAGAAGATGACGTCAGCTGCTCTCTATACTACTGGCTTATCAATTGACCATAGTAGCTAAATGAAAAAAAAAGAAGAGTTCCAACACAGTTAATCATCGACTATTATACAACACCTAATTATATTCCGGCCATTTGATTGGTCGTCGATTGCATGCAAAATCCGCTCTATTGCACGCTATGAAATAGAACCATGCGTTATACTTTTTTGATAGCACTTTTTCAATGGTAAGAGAGCAGAGAAACCTGTCTGTTCAAAACAATCTGTTGCATGAGTGCATTTTACATCCAATTATATCCAAATTTGAAGGTGTTGTATAAAACAAATAATGAATGGTTTCCATTCGTGCAATAGTGCAAATATTTCATTCGTTGAAAGATGTAATTTGTTCAATTCAACTCGGCTGCGCCTCGTTGAATGGAACATTCCATCTTTCAACTCATGAAATATTTGCACTATTGCACTCATAACCTTTCATTATTTGTATAATGTTTAACGTTGATACATGCATGCTATTTGAGCCCACAGTTCTTACATCTTAATCTCTTGAATGCTTAAAAAGATAATTTTCAAAGGGCAAACTAGAGGATGATGATTTCCTTTCATGATAGATTCGAATTAAAACGTATCTTTATTCTTTACTGGGTGACATTTTTAAAGACAGGTGGACATTTAGTCGCCTTCTCCGGTTGATTTATTGTGACTTATCAAAAAAAAACAAAAAACAGAAAAAACACCATGAACACTTCTTTTTATGTTCAGAAAGTCAAACAAACAAACTTGAGGTCTGTAACTCGTAATTTTCTGAGCTGACATTTACGATACCTGTAGGTGTTAACGTGTGACGGACGAACACCTGTATATATTAGAGGCAATCCCGGGTATATAACAATTCGATCAGTTTTTTTTTTTATAACCAATGATCTCGATAATCTATGTTTTAAGAAGAATCAAACGCAACTATCATCTCAAGCTTCTATAGAGGTAGAGATCTTATTGTTTGTGATAAGAATAAAAGCTATAGCTCACGAAATAGTCGAAGACAATTCAAATCTCGTTTTCCCGTTTTTTCTGCAGTCATTATTGTGTATATGTTTCGTAAGGAGGCTGATATTTTGTGAATATGTCATGTCATACTACTAGCATACGAAGTGACGCTGTTTTTCCAATTTCATTTTTCTGAATGTTTGACACTGTAACCAATGCTACTATAAGTTCATATTGAAAATTTAGATGTTTTCCGATTCAGGAGTTGCGAAAGCCATTTGCATTACAGAAATTAAACAGTCTTTTTGTTTAATTAAACAAAATCATTATAATTCAAACAAAATATGTAAGCAGTTGCAAAACCGTTAGTTGCAATACCGATTTTACATTACCTGATAACGAAAGAAATATATTCAAAAACATCAAAAATTCAAGCACGATGTGCTTCGATGATGTCACATTTTGACTTCTCCAAGTCCTCACTGTGATATCCCCGAACGGTATTAGAGCTTTCTAAGTTTTTTTTGGTAGTTGGTTTTTGGTTTCGATGATCATCGTCCTTTGTAAACATGATGGCGTATGTGTGTATGGCTGTGTGAGTGTGTGCGTTGTGACGCCCAGCTTGTAAACACGATATCTCAAGAATGGAAGGTTGGACCAATTTGATGTTTGGTGTGTAGATGTAACACATTGAGTACAAGAAGCCTATTGTTTTGTGTGGAGGTCAAAGGTCCTTTGGGGCACCAGGGGTCAAATTGTGAAAACCTTGTAAACACGAATGTAGGCTGATGTACATCCCGAGGAGAGCTCTTTGAGAAAGTTTTGTTTGGGTAAGAGGGCCTATAGATGCAAAATGGTGCTATAATTTCTATCAGCCTGAAATGTTGTTGGTATGGGTGGAGGGGGGCGTACCCCATGCCGCCCCGTGACTACGGCCCTGTCTATGACTTATTAAGAAATTTCAGTGGGTACAATGACTTCGGCTGTTCAAACAGCGAATTATTAACCGTTTAATAATTCCAATGGAACACAGAATCTGATTAATTTTCCCGTTTCTTTGTGTGAGGTTGAATTGATGATCGTTATATATTGTGTTACAGCTCCTTCTTCTTCCTTAATAATAATTAATTAAATTTTAATTTAAATAATTAATAATAATAAAAATAATTCTCCTTCTTTCATTGCATGGAAATCGGAAATAAGTGTTTCACTTGGCTCAGAAACTCCAGGCAGACATTTGTTTTGCAAATAAGTGCGATAAAAAAAATAACTAAGGAAATTCCATGCTAATAACTACAGAATATTTTTTATATAATCAGTGTTGATTTTATTGGGCCAACAAATCTTCAAAACGTGTAAGATTTGTTCACGAAAAAGTCCTTTGAGGTTAAACTGAAGGACACCAATGTCCTTAGTCAAGAACGACAGTAAATAAATAAATGAAAAAAAATAAAAAAGGATAAAGCATTGGAAATATGGAATCTAGCCCTGAATTATGATTTCAAAATTGAGTCTTCTTTAAAGAACAAATTAAATGACGTAAAGTCTGGGTCTTATGTACACCTAATGACTGATAAATTTCGTTACAAAATTGACCTTGTAAAGTCTATTTTATTCTATTTTATGTTATAGCTATTTCACGCGTTTTGTCGTCATTGAGTGATATCTATGATAGTTAATATAGAGACATATGGAAAACGACAGTGAGTCAGAAATGAACTGAAAACATTGGAATATTCATTGTGACAAATTTGACGAAACCAATGAAACATTTGATTACCAACTTATAACCAACCATGAAAACGTCGTTTCTCTCGACTTAATTGGAAAGAACAAAAAAGGGGGTGGGGGGGGGGGCGAAGGAAAGACTCCGACAATAAATCATGAATTATTTCCCCTCCATATACATACTGATTCAATCTTTTCGATAAATTCATCCAAAGTAGACGTACACATAATTACGGGATTTTTTTTTCAGAGAAGGGATTTTTTTTTTTAAATTTCATTTAATATATATATATTTCTTTCATACCATATATCGAACTTCAATGTAAAGTGTTGATTTTTCAAATTCATTTCAAATATTTAACAGTTTTTTATGTGACTCACTATGCATAGCTTGATTGGCAGTCCTTATATGAAACACATTTTTTGGAACAGCAGCTCGTAAACTTTTAGGCCCAGGATCTTTCATGAGGACTGAGCCAAGACCACCCCCCCCCCCCCCCCCCCCAAATGCACCAGAAATCGCATGAATTTATGGATTTCTCGTTGGTGAGAAACTCAATGACAAATTTATATCTTCTTAATTTCACTTTCACGAAGGGTGATTTTTTGTGCAATCTTTGACATCCTTTGCAAAATGACTTCAGAGTAATGGTTGAGACAAGTTTTGGATCGAATTTTATATTAAGTTTACTGCTAGACCAAACAGTGTCAGCAGTGGTTATTGCATGTGAGATGAGTTAATTGTTACAATTCCTTTTTGTTTAGTTAAAACGTTCAGTTATGTTCTTTCGGTAAATCCTCTCCGTTAGTGAATTAAGGTAAGTTTAATTGAATCTGACTTCGAGGCCAGAATGTGACAAACATATCTACCCTAGATAGATTGAAGAAAGAAGAAGCAAAAACAAAACCACTTTTACCTAAGACAATTGTCTTGGATGGTTCGAATCATAGGTGACAGAAACCTAATCGATTCCAACCCCTTCTTAGTCCATTCATCTGAATTCACATGTGATGTGACAGCAACTCCCTGACTTAGATCAATTTATACCTATACCAGACATGTTTAATCATTTTCTTGGCTGATCGCTAAATGTTCTTTCTTCAGTAGAGCTTTGCACACACTCTGAGGGTAATTTCAATTTCAAAGGTTCGCTACGCACCAAAATCTGTGGCGGATAACTGTTGAGTTTATGCACGCAAAGAAAAAAAAGATCCCTTTGAGAAACATACTATACTCCAAAATAGTACGCATAAGTCACTTATATGGTTCAACATTCTCGAATTTAAAGAAGATATTGATAACATTTGAATAAATTCGATGTGGCAAGCCTAATCAAAAGAGACAAGTGTTAGTCATATTAATCCGCAATGACTCGGTGTTATCTGGTATCGCGGGTTCTGGACAGCTATAGCTCGTAATGGCATTGTATGCTATATACACAGTGATATTTAGTGTCCACAGCTAGCTGCTCCGTACATAGGGCCTACATGGTTGGCCGTTGATGGTGCATATTACGTGTTGTGGATGATGAGAAACCAGGGCCAGGAAGTCGGCCCAGAAATTTTTGGTAGACCACAGAGTGTTAAATTTGTGTAATGATAGACTAGACCTACTCTGTCTTCGTTAGACAGATTAATCGTGTGTCAGACCTTCGGTATAATTCACCGTATGTTCGTAGAATACGCTAATTAGGCGGAGGATACAATAATGGTAACGTGTTGTTCAATTTGACCAATCAGTGTCCAGGACTTTGGGTATTCTCTGTCACGTTTTGGGAGCTAGGACGGGACTCTTACGCTCATAAGTTAACCAACTCCCCGTATGTTTAATGTAACGGTCCCACAAGCAAGAATGAACAGAATATTTCAATACTTGAAAGAATCAAGAAATATCTGATTAGTTTGTAACTGTACAATGGACACAACTCTTTAATACTAAGGGTTGATTGATGTTACAATTTCTACGGAGTTTCCAATTAATCTATAAATAGCAGCGACCTCCTCAAGCGTTAGCCATAGTGCACCGCAAAGAAAGAACAGGTGTTAGATAGGCCTTGCGCAGGTATATGATATCACGTTGAAGCACTTTACTTTCTTGTTAGGAAGGTTTTGGTGCAAAATATACCGCAATTACTGTTGTCACATAAGTTGTCGAAAGTAATTCGTTCAAATGGGGCATTTCACTGTTAGGCTTGGAACGCGTAGGAGTTGTACACTTGCAAGTTACAAAACTTTTTCATAGATCACTAAAATAAAATATGATTGAGGAAAACCATCGCATTTGTTGATTTTAAGAAGTAATTTTAGTATATTAGTATAGCTGATATAGATATGCGGCCTTTGCCGTATAATTGAGTTCGCAGGTTAATTTTACTGAAACGAACAGTTGGTCATAGTCTTACCATTACGTGACTGGAGGCCCGCATAGTCTACATACGTAGTAACATTAGGCCTCTGTTATATTATAGGCCGAGTTGGGTTTGAGGTTGAATACGTGATCAACGGGTACCCGAGGGACCGACCGAACCACGGAGACGGGTACCCGGTTCCGAGTTTTATGACCGGTCTCATCACTAAATTC
>KN882648.1:62278-78669 GCA_000934455.1 Apostichopus parvimensis
GAGAATTCGCGCATCAGAAATCAACCTTTAATATGAACAATTAAATATCAAACTATGAAATATGTAACCAATATGAGTTCCATACTGTAATGCGAAATAGGGAAGGATGATTTGGCTAATTTAACCAACTATATTATTAATTCACATGATCCATACTGCAAATGGTGCAATAGGTTTTCCAAAATAGTTACTGGGACACAGACGAACATCTAACTTTGCCCATGTTGTCGACTGATGTTGACTGTGTTCAAAATACGTCACCATTTTTAAATCCCTCTAACACTTACGACCACGGCAACTGCATATCTGCTGCCACCTAATATCGACAATTTCAAATTAGATGAATTTGAAAGTACGTTAAAGAAATGGATCATTATTACCCTGTATGACTGACATAACTTCTTGAACAATTTCGACATCCCCAGAACGACGTCACTAAGGGGCAATTTTTAGATGATACCCAAGTTAACATAAGTACTGGGCCTCGATGTACTTGCCTGCAAGTTCAAATGTCTAGTTATGGAATGTAATAGGATGGAGGGAATGTCTGAATTCTACGTTTGTCGCCCTCACAGTACAAACTAATTTCTGTATTTCCGAGCAAATTAACCGTGTAAGACAGTTAATACGTTTGCCTCATCAATATTATAGCGGAGATGAATGTATGTTTGTTAAAATAAAATTTCCTGTTTGACTTTAAGAAGATTTCTGTATTAATAACTGTGAGATATCGATCTATAAATTCTTATCTATCAAGTAATAATGAATAACACTGAGCAATTACTATGTTTTGAACTTTCACGAGCTATGTGATTATTCGTGACGTAAGCTCATGAGATGCACGAACAACTTGCAGCAGACGTTCTCTGAGTGTATAGTTGGAATCCAAACAACTTGATAACCAATTGATAATAACACTACTGAAACGGAAAACTTCCCTATCACAGATATTATTCTTCTCCAGATAGGATAATGAATTATATATATTTATAAATCATACCTGTGTTAAAGTAATGGGAAATGGTCCTTAATTAGATAATAGCTGATGTACAATTTTCATAATGCAGTAGGGTTAGATCCTTTCTCCAGGCCCCGGACATGTCAGAAATAATCTGTGGTTGACATGACGATAAGCAGACACCCGTCGTAAATAACGCCATTTTGTTGTTTGTTGAAAATCCAACATGTCGCATTATGCTTCATTTTCACATGTAAAAGCAATCTCCTAATGGACGGAGGCTGAAGTGTAATAAGATAAGAGATATTCTTGTCGCCAATGGACGACTAGTCCGAGCATAACAAAAATGTAAACATGCCTTGATATTTAGAACAATTATAACCATGTATAAGACTTGTATATTTATATATACATATATGTAGTGAGAGTGAGTATGTTAACCAAATTGCCTATAATGCGTAACCACTCAACAGATCAACTTTAATTGTATGTGTAACCAAACAGAAGCTTCACAGTTGATAAAACTAGGCTTGCATTTATGCTGTTGTAAGACACAATGGCTTTAGTGGTATTACGGAATCTGTAACGGACAGAAAGCAACGAAAAACAACGAAAAGTTGTCAATTTAAACAATAAACCCACATCTTCTTCTCTATTTCGAGTTATGATCATTGAGCGCAACCACGTATTCTTCTGGCAGAGGGGCATTATAATAGTCTCCCGGTTTCATTTCTCAGAATGTTACAATGTAATAAAAACTTTGAAAGAAAAGTAACCAACAATTGTCTCATTTACCCCGTTTTCCTTTACTAATGTATTTCAGTTAAAAGTCTCGAAACAATGTAAATGCGCAAATAAAGTAACAAGAAGGTCGATAATTAGGCTATACGGTACATTGAAACAACATTACGTTGTACAACAGCATAACGATCTGTCGTTACGACATATATACTGATAAATCATTTTCCAAACAAGTTTTCAAAATATGAGAACACTAATGTTGCGTTTGACAGAGAAACAATTTTATAGTCATTTAGGATGGATATTACAAATATACTTCGAGCAGTATATAGCGAACGTGACGTCATCTTCGCAAATGCAGATTGTGACATAACCCACGCTCAACACAGATCCTACAGTAATCACAACAAAAACTGCGTTTGAATACAGATTAATTTCTTCCTTAATTTTCGGTGATTTTTTTTGGTATAAATTATATATGTTTTAAAGAAATCGTGAAGCCGTCATATATGTAGTGCATTGGTGATTTTTGTGTAACACAAGGTAAGTTTGAACTGCAGACTCTTCGTTTTTTATACATTGCGCTGTCCAGCTCCAATGCGAAGCACGTTCGAATGTGGGCTACTCTAAGCTTTACAATCGGACAGTTCTGCGAAGCCAAAGCTTCTCGGTACTACATTCTGCTCTGACATCGATTCCGCCAAGTTTCATCTTTCGATGTTCCAAATACTTCCTTTTACTGTAAATTTGATACGTGAATTTTATTTAGCGATTTCGAAGAACGGTTTATGAATTGTGGGTTGAGTGTGAGAGTGTATTATGTGCAACGCTATATGTACGTACCAACCGGGCATGGTAAGCTGTATACGTACGTTCGCGATGTGTACGTAACATATAATAGACAATCACCTGTGCGCGTTTAGATGCGAGATGTATTTGTTGCGGAAATGGGAGTGCTAACTTCAAGTCGCTCGTATTGTCTATTTGCCCGCATAACTTGACGTCATTCACCAAATTGATTCGTTCGAACAAAACGGTGCTTTTGCTGAGAAACTGGTGAATTTGAAAACTAAATTTCTACAAGAAGAAAACGTCAATTGGGGACAATGTTCACATGTTTAGAAAGAGAAAAATAATAACTATGAGGACAATGTATCCAAATCTCCAGTCCACTGGCAGACAATTCCTTTAACAAGATGATACTGTTCATATTGATGACATCGAACTAACCACACTAGATGCTGGTGATGACTTTCTTACGATTCTACTTGCTTAAGAGTGTGGTAATCACCGAATGCAATCTCCCAGTGACAGATTACATAAAATTCAAACTCATATAAGCATATGCTAATATGGAGGCATAAAAGTCACTTAGTAAGAATTCGAAATGCCCCCAAAAAGTGATAAAAAACGGAGGAATAAATTTGACCACAATATGTGGCCCTTTTATAGCTATTATTCAAATTCAGTGCAGATATTTACTGTATTATATCATATAGTCGTTCAAGTTCCTTGGGGGAAATAATATTTTACCGCTGTGATTGCTACACACTTAATCTCACACTAAAATAGTCGTAAATATGTAAATCTGATATGGAAAAAAGGGGCCCCATTCTTAAGGTTGACGAGAAATATAGCCTCCTATTGTGGTTGTTGCAAAGATTTAACCGGCAGGTTTCCGAGACTATAGTGGTTTCATCTCATAAATCGAACTATTTTGCATAACATGTTATACATAATGCGTACATGTATTATATATATGCAGCCTAATATACACAGTACAACGTGTCGCGGATGGCTCTGTGATAATTCCATTTTCAAGGTTATGATTTTTTTTTAAATTTTCTCCACATTTCAATTCTTTCTTATATAACCACCAATCAGCAGCCTATCGGCCGGACGTGCATGCAGGCAGGGCGTGACAAAGGCCTATTTTCAATATTTACTTACCATCCATTGACCTATCGCCTGTTTACGTACTTATATCTAGAGGTGAACCATGTATGGACATAAAGGGCATCTGCAGGGAATACCTTCAGCAAAGCCGAACTTCGTTTTCAATAAAACTTATCCAAACTAAACTTAGACCAACCCTACTCCCCCCTATTGTAAAAAAAAGAAAAAAAAAGAAAGAAAGCTGTCTGTTTCACCCCACTTCCTTTTTGGTTGAGCAAAAAGTCGTCAAAGTGTCTTTTCGTAAACGTGATTTGAAATTCTTTTTTAGCATGATTGGAACGTGGATCGTAGGCCACTATAATCAACTAGGCAAAGTTCCAAAGTAACTGTGTGTGTGAGGGGTGGGGGGGGGGGGGGGCTCTCTCTTCCTTCCTTTTCTGAAACATTTTGGACAAGAAACATGTTATTTTTCGACTCGGCCTAATCTCAAATTTACAGAACTATTACAACAGGCAAGCCAATACACCGCTAATAGACTCATGTAGAAGAACGGTGTGTATGTGTATAGAAGAAATATTTTAGCGCAGCAGGAAATACATGTTATTTTGACTTTATAGTTTAAAGCAACTTTCTCCATGGAGTTGGTTGGCAATTTTACCAAATTTATAAACCGCGTGTTACGGTACTCAAGCATCGAGCTGAAACACCATAATAATGAATATACGGCATTTCAACTATAGTAAAAATACATCGACACCTATGTCTGGTTTGACCATGTAATGTCCAAACAAAAAACATAACACAAATTGGTCAAGATCAACTGGGAATGCTGCTTTAAGGTACCACAGTAATATTATGTCTACCCATATACTGTAACGAGGTAATCCACCACATATTTATATGTGTTTGTCTAACCATTGTAGCCAGTTAATATCGCTTTAAACGTCCCAAAGAGTCAGTTTCCACTCGGATTTCGAGTCGAAAAGAGTCACACTTTGACGTATAGTTGACTCGACAAGGAGACTATACCAATAGCTCTGCATGGTGAAGGTTTCGACAAGTTATTTTGGCAGAATATGTTTCTTTAGGAATTGTCATTCAAAGGAGACCTCGAGCTGTAGTGTGTTGAAAATATTAACATGAACCAGGGAACCAGAACGACACAGTTGGGTTCAATCTTTGAATCAAAGAACAAATAAAGAAAAATATTTGCCTTCTTTTACATACAAACATCATGTCTTGGCTCATTGGCTGAAATCAACTGCATTTTGATTGAGTATGTAAACAAAATGAGGATACATTCACATACAACTCTGAAACTACAACAAACAAACATCTAAGGATAACAAGTTCTTCAGAGCACTGTATATTAACTCTGTGCCTTTGCCTGCACATGTACTTAAATTTTCGTTTATTTATTTATTGTTGTTGTTGTTGATTTGTTTGTTCTTTCACTGTTTTAGTTGATTAAAATCTGTCATCGCAATGGGCTGTATATGTCATGCTGAATCTAAAATACCAAAGGTCGTGACGTGACCGAATGATGGCCATTAGCTTGAGTGCCAACAATGTTAACATTCTAATTTAAAAAAAAAATTAAATGAAAAAGAAAAGAAAAAACAAATAGAAAGTCAACAGTTCCATATCTTAGTGGCATTTTGATATCACAAGAATTACCAATGACAGCGACCAGACCCGAATTTAAAACGATATTAGGACATGTGCCAACTTGGACTGTTTTTTTTTTAGCTGTTTGGGGGGAGGTTTTCATCATGAAGAGCTCTAAATAATATATTCAGTTTGTGTCTTCGGCTTTCAAAGTAGTTAGATGTCCCCTGCCAGTGTCATGAGTGACAAGTATAGCACTGAGGTGAATTAGATGAGAATGCCTTTCCATCATTTGCATATATCACCAGGTTTACAAGCTGCCTTCTGCAGTTTCCTCCCCTAACATGAGATATTCTATGAATTAACGGCAACGAGACGCGTCATGTAGATTTTTATCTCTGTGGAGGAAATGCTACAAGTTTGCATGGCATTTATAGAAGGTCAGTAATTATACTGATGCAACAGGACCGCGCACCGATCGATGAACAATATTCTCTGGGTTGGCAGTCTTACCTTTTCTTTGGTAAATCCCCACGGATGGGAAGGGGCAGGGGGCAGGGGGTAGGGCAGAGAGGGAGGGGGACAAAACACAACCACCAGGGGACATTCTACACTATATCAAATTATGGTATAGATTTTGTTCGCTATAAATGGGCGAAATTCTCCCATCGGAGGTTTGAACTATAGTTTAGAACATCCCCCGGGCAAGATACTCCAGGGTGAAATTCCACATTATCACACATCGCGTCTCTTACAACCTTCTTATATTTAATCGTTTTCCCGTTTTAAATTCCTCATTTATGTCTCACAAGGGAAACTTGTTATGTGATTTGGATACAATCATACATACCGTCTATACAGTATAGGCCTAGGCCTACACACGTGTAGTTATTGGAAATCATGCCAGTGGGATTAATAACTTGACAACCTCAAGTTGAGATGTTATTCAACTGTATCCGCGAAGACTTGAAAGTGAGCGAAAGCGAAGGACTCACGCGACAGATCCTAAACAATATTTTATAAATGGTTTTCATTTTTGGACTCAGAGAAAAGAGAGAAAGATTGCCTGGAGATGAACACTTAGGCTGTTGACGTCAACGGTTTAATATGTAACTGGGAAAAACGGTTTGCGAGAGAGAAATAATCTAGAATCAGCGAACGACTTGTCTAGCCTACTGAAACCGTAAATGTCATCGCTCTGAAAATACTTTAAATATTTTATCATGAGTTTTTTATGAACATCTCCGGCCATCTTAAATGGGTCAGTTTGTGCACGCGCAAAAAAAAAAACAATTATTGACTTTCAAGTGTTACAAATCACCCCGATATCAAGAAACGCCTCGCTATAAGTTCACTCACAGATACGTTAAGACTATGAGAGCATTTACCTGGGCAACAATAATTTATCCAAATATTTGTCAGTGTCACAACCACTCGGGGTAATGGTTTTTAAGACGGAAGGCTTTTTTTTATATCTTTTTTAGGGTGACTATAATTATGAGAGAGGCTCAAGCAGAGAGTGTCAGATGTGTGTATATTTAAGTATACATTCAGGAATTAAGCTAAAAAGGCAATTTATATTAGCAGAGAAACTTTTCGTTAATAGATGAGGCTAGAAAACATGATCAAAATTAACATAGTGAGTAGGCGAATACTTTACAATTAGATGGTTTTAAACACAATCAAAGTGACAGCGCAGCATTTGTTCAGTGTTATATAAGTTTGTGTAGGCCGGGCAGTTTCAATGTTAGGGAGCGCTCACATATAATGTGGATTGTCAGGCTATACATAATGGACCGTGACGTAGTCTATGTGGGTTATTTGTAGAGACACTGTGTAACGCCAAGGCGTGTGTGTGTGTGAATTCCCCTCCCTTTGATCCCACACATAAATATTAACAATAGTTCCAGCACAACCTTGCTTGTAGACTTGTAATTAACCATAATTAATGCTTAAATATGCCTCAGAATTCACCATTTCATGTCTAAAAGTTGATTTATTATTTCTTGAGGGTGGGGGGGGGGGGGGGGAGGCGGACGTGAAGAGGTTCACAAATCTCTACAAGGGAGCTTGGTTGGCTTCAACGATCGAAGAGCCGCACCCCTTCCTTCCTAAAATCCTTGATCCCAAAATCTGAAACATGTCGCTGCCTAACAGCGTGCCATAATGCTACAAATTGGGTGTAAATTGTATCATGTTTGTAGAACTGTGCTGGGTAAGGGATGTTTGCAGAGTGTTAAGTTAAATTACTTGGTTATATGGGTATCTTACATGATAAAATGGGTAAATTACATGATCAAAATGGGTAAGTTACATGATCATATGATTACGTTATATGATCATATGGGTAAGTCACGTGATCATATGATTAAGGTACATGATCATATGGGTGAATGGGTAAATTACATGTTCATATGGGTAAATTACTTGATCATTTGGGTAAGTTACATGATCATATGGAAACGTTAAATGATCATAGGACTAAGTTATTTGATAGTATGGGTAAATCACGTGACCATACGCATAAGTCTCATGAGACTTACACGTATCATGTATACATGTGACCCAGTGTCCTTGCGTGTTGGTCAAACGTATACGAAGTTGAGAAATCAAGTACATAAAATAAAGGTACCTTATGGAGTCCAACATACGAATATCACAAAGATCGATTTTTACAACACCGTAATAAAATCAACGTTACATATACTGTACAAAAGTTCTCTTCTGTGTCCAGGTTAAGTTCCCTTTGTCGACAACTAGACGAACGACTTCTTGTTAAGAAAAATGCTTCTTTCCACGTTTTTATGCAGAAATGACCTTTCATGATTTAAGATAAATCCTTTAAAAATGTACCAGCGAAATGTATTAAGAAAAAAGTTCCGTTGTGTTAAAAATTGCACAGAGGGTCAAAATTCACGGGACCTTTGATGGTGATGTTGTGGCTTGCCCCTGAAATAAAATAAAATCGATGTTTGCCCTCCTCCAGTCCCCCCCCCCCCTTCATCCCGGATTGAACCCTCTTTCGCCGCATCTGAATGCCTCTGTAAAAACAATGTCAGAATTTTCACACTTGAAAACCTGTTCCGCGCTTTGAATAGAAATTTGGGTCGAATTGATGAAACAATATAATTGAACTCTTTTGAGATAAAAGACAGACCTGTTTCCCACGAGAACGCCAACGGTCCAGCACTGAGTCGCATTTTAAGCGGCGAGTCACGACGTTTGCATCAATTTACATTAATTCAATATTGAATTGAATTGAATTAAAAGAAAGTGAAGACCAAAGAAAGATGTATTTTTTTAAAAAGGTCAAATATTTCCCGAGATGAAAAATAAAATGAGCTCAAAGTTTCTCGTAAAAGTTAGATCGCGATATACTTCAATAAAAGTGTAATTTGCATTTACATGAAGTTTGCTATTTCATGAATAAATTAATTAGAACGGATCTTTTCATAATTTATATTAACGATAATTTCATCATCACTTTTATTATTTACCTGAAATGGCGGAGGGAGCCATCAATCACCACACTGCCGAGAATGTGTGTCGTTATAGAAATATCAAGACTTCTTTTTTTTCCAGGAATTTTTCACCGGGATGTCAATTTAAATGTCTACACAATCACGAAGTATAAAATGAGAAACAGCATTTTGAGTAAATTACTATTTATAGCATTGCTATCAGTCTTGTATTGAGTCCTTATGGGTACTCGTCTTCTAGCATAGCTACCTGTACAGGGGGGGGGGGGGTAAGAAGCTTCAAAAAAGTGTGGGGGCACGACATCAGAAGGGCACTTTCTCATTCCACATTCACCACTAGTTATGCTATAAACCGATACACACCGGCCATATCACTTAAATATATATGATGTGTTAGTATGCTATCAATACTATTATGGTGCGCTGCAACATTGATGTTTTATTTATTGAGATTGTTTATTGTTAACCGTGCTACAAAAGGATATGGGATGCCATTTCAAAAATAGCATGTACAGACTAAAAATAAATAACTAAAATAAAATATTAAAATGATCATAGGCTTAAGATAACCAAAAGACAGTTCTTCATCAAAGGGGCACATTTTATTTGCCAGTAGGGCACATTTGCTATTTTGGAAGAAAGTGTGGGTGGGGCACGTGCCCCCAGTGCCCCCCGGCTCCTACCCCCCTCTACCTGTATCCGTACTTGACCTTGTGGAGTTGTACTTTGTACTGTACTCGCATTCGGGGCATTTTTGATACTATATAGTAGACTATATGAGCTATTGTAAACATAAATGTAGGCCTACTCCTATACTCGGAGTAGGAACCTGGCACTCGTACCCGTAATCAAAACCAAAGAGGATTATACTTGTACTCGTACCCACGCTTTTGTATTGGACCTATGCTTTGTATTCGTATACCTATATGCTTCTTATTCTCGTACTCATACCCAAGGAGAATTCTACTTGTACTCCTACCTATGCTTTTGTATTCGTACCTATATATTCTCGTACTCATACCAAGGACAATTATACTTGTACTCGTACCCATGCTTTTGTACTGGTACCATGTCTTTGTACTCCTACCTATGCTTTTGTACTTGTACTCATACCAAGGAGAATTCTACTTGTACTCGTACCCATGCTTTTGTACTTGCACCTATGTGTTTGCATTCTTACCTATGCTTTTGTACTCGTACCCATGCCTTTGTACTCATACCCATGCCTTTGTACTCGTACCTATGTGTTTGTATTAGTATACCTATACTTTTGTAAGCGTACCCATGCTTTTGTACTCGTACCAATGCGTTTGTATTCTTACCTATACTTTTGTACTCGTACTCATGCTTTTGTACTCTTATATATCTGATTGTTGTACCAAAATCTTTAATGACTGTACTCTAAGGGTACTTATGTTCCACGAAATCCTTACTGGTTTTCCTAAATCTTATTTTTCCTTGTTACTATTTTTTATTTCTGCTTGAAATGTGACGCATATATTTCTGTATATTTAGACAGGGAACTCTTCTTTCCAAGCTATTCTCAATGAGCAATTTTGTTTTGGTATACTAAATTTATGATCGTCTTTCATGGATCAGTCATTTTGTAAAGTATAAATAACAGAATGCATTTTTTTCTCTCAATTGCCGTGATGACGACTTGACTTACTTTATATACTGTTGCCAGGTACATTCATAAAAATATTCACCAAAGATCTATATTTTGATTAAACAACATATTATTATAACCTGATTGATTCACAGCTTAAGTGACAAAAAGAAGTTTACAAACAACAAAAACAAAAGTTGTTGATCGATTCTAACTGCTGACAGGTGATATTACATTTTACGCAAACTTTCTTTTATTTCTGATTACTGTGACTTGGTTCAAAACCCCGTCAATGTCTTTTCTTTAAATTCCGGTAATTGGTTATCCTAATTAGAGCGAGTTCTGCGTTATTTGTCTGTTACCTGTCGTCATAAATTATCTTTACATACGTCATGTGTGTTTTTATTCTACATTATTCTAAGTTCCTCTGCTGACATATCACTCAAATATAGAGACTGTATAACCATTAAAGGATGTTGATTTGAACGAACTTATTTGTTATGATTATTTTTCTCTAAATAACTTTATGAGCAGATTTGAGTCTCTCGTAAACGGGTTAATTTGATAGTTAAACATTTGAAATGTCTTTTATTCACAACCTAGATATCAGTTCCCTAATGTTTCCCACCCACTGTGCAAAGAGATTATCAGCCCAGGGGCCGTTCTTTCATATCTCACATGATACACTTTTTACGTTATTAAGCAAAAGCAAAAGCAAAAGCAAAAAGAACAAAAGATTGACGCAAATGCTCTTGGTATAATTGTCAGCGTTTTATTCACTGAGGCGTTGGATCCTAATACAATTACCTATATATGACGGCGTTATCAGCTAATGAAGTTTTAAAAATTGCAAAGGGATTACCGGCGAGATATTCATCTGAGTTCGCTCAAGCAACTGTTTTCGTTTCGTTACAAATGTTTCCAACACTTTGGCCAAATCTATCGAATCATGTTCAAAACGAAAAGATGCCATTAATGAACACTAAGAGAACATTCATTTAATTTTGTTCACCAAAGAAATATTAATCCATTAGTATAGGTCTCACGAATAATTAATTAAGTATCGGAAACATCCACAACTGCAGGACGAATTCATTGAGAAGTTTAGTTCTTGATGTGTCAGTCATACTTCTCGAAAAGAAGAAAGGTCAAAAGTGTGACGTCAGAGCAGGGTTTAAATGTTAATGTCGATATATTGTTACATAAATTATAATAACTTAAACACCACATGTTATTTTAAATATAATTGATAATATTCACCACCATTGTTTGTCTTGACAAACGCATGCAATGCATTGTAAATCTGTCGTAAGGCATTGTATTTTTTTAAGGGGGAGGCAGGAAGGGGGGGGGGGGAGTGGTTGCATCTGAAGAATTGACCTAATGGTCTATGTGAAACCAAACGTAGCCCAAATACTTTAATTGATGACACTCAGATGATCAATGGTCATTTCGCAAAACAACAAATTAAAATGTGATAAATGAATACAACACGGGCTGATATATCAGTGTTGTTTTAACGGTCTACAGCATATTAAAATATTGCATTTTATTGCCTGACGTCATCCTTCAATGCGAAAACTCTGCTTGAATATAAATCACACAAGAGTTGTATGTAAGTAAGCCTCAGTTGATTATTTACATTGCACTGTTTCGACTGAATAAAATTAATGAGTAAGAGGTGATGCTAGAGAAAGGATTAACGTTATCACCACAAAAGTATATACTAAAGTATATAGGATAGATTAAAGATGGAGGTAATACCCCTGTTCGGGTAATACTTCCACGGATAGGCCTAGTGTCTGTTCATCGTCCCATTATTCTCACATGCATCATCTTCCTCAACAATTTTTAAATCTCAGCTATCTCAGCACGTCATACATATGGTACAATATGACATGAAATGTGTGTTTGCCTTCGTATATCACTATCTGGTTGACTGAATGCCTCATTCACTGACTAACTGACTTACTGACTGACTCTGTCACTGACCGACCGACTGACCGACTGACTGACTGACCTACTGACCGACTGACTGACTAACTGAGTGACTGACTGGTTGACTGACTGACTGACTGACTGACTGACTGACTGACTCCCTCACTCTCTGACTAACTGACTTACTGATTGACTCTATCACTGACCGAGCGACCGACTGACTGACTGACTGACTTACTGACTGACTGACTGACTGACCGACTGACTGACTGGTTGGCTGACTGACTGACTGAGTCACTGACTGACTGACTCACTGACTGACTGACTGACTCACTCACTCTCTGACTAACTGACTTACTGACTGACTCTGTCACTGACCGACCGACTGACCGACTGACTGACTGACTGACTCACCGACTCACTCACTCACCACGTTATTCAAAGTAGCAATGTAATACATATATATATTCTCCCTGCATAAATTGTGTCTCTCTTTCTTTGGCATTACTTGTTTCTTGTCACAGATTCATAGTACATACAAATGATATACATCAGCCTGCTCTTTCTCCTTTCATTCCATCATCCGCCCTCCTCTCATCATCCGCCCACCCACCTCTCCACCAACGAGATGCTTCGATCCTCCCCCGAGTTACTGCTGATATATGTTTCATTATAAGCATGTAAGCCTATACATGACATCAGTTGGCAGTATATAAAGGCCTGAAGGTGTTGATTTGTGTATAGGTCAATGTAAGTAAATTGAAATCAATGACAATATTTTTCCACCTGTGATAAATGTCCCCTGTTCGTGTTTTCTAGCATGTTTCGGGAAGTTATTTATACGATGAGACCAGTCAATAAGTGATGAAGATACAGACTCAAGCGGTGTCCAACACTACATTCAAGGGCAATATACACACGAGTGTGTATATACGCTAACACGTATGTACATTTCGTTGGATACAGACATAACATTTGCAACAAACAGTTGTATGTGCCCCAACCTTTAATTTTACCGTTATGTTTATTGACCTATATCATATTGATTTTAATGTGTTCGTTGGGTGTGTGTATGTTTTTAGAGTGTCCTCTGATGCATAGATAATCTGTTTGATAATGGTGATTGATGTACGCCTGCCTTCAAATCAAACAGTGCGAATGATCTCAGCTGGAGATTATATATCATACATTAAAAACAAACTTGACACCAAAGGGTGTATACCGGAAACGTGTGTACTCAGTAACATGTAATTGTATAGACACATAACCATTGACTGAATAAAATGTGAACCAGACTGCAAATTATTGAATATTCATGTGCACTGAAGGTGAAATAGAGTTTCATGTAATGTATTCAGGCCTTTCTTTGACGGTTATCCAACATGTTATAGAGCCATGGGACTGGATATTCTTCTATCATCCCTGAACATACGTCAGTCCTTCTGTCGGTCAGACGGTTGGTCTGTCGATCAGCAATCACTCAGCCTGTAATTCATTCGGTCAGTCCGTTCTATGCCTGACAGATGAGATTGCTATACTCTGCAATGACGATGATGATGATGATGATGACGATGATGATGATGATGATGGTCATGATCATGATGATCATGATGATGATGATGATCATCATCATGATCATGATGATCATCGTCATCATGATCATGATGTCGATAAGGATGTCAACGGACTAAAATTGTTTCCTTCTAACTATAAGCCTAAATAGATGAATTATTCACCCTCTCAACAGATATCGCAATGTCGAAATGAGTTTGCGTTGATTCTGTCTGTTGATACATTTTGATCTATTCATAGCAACCACGGATAGTAGCATATACACTACACTGCTTGGTTGTAGTTAGTTTACCGCTAGGATGCATGCACGCTAATATTAATGAATGTATAGCAGTTACCCCAGGGTACATTTGCCGTTCTTTAGTTTGCTCTCATGCACTCTTAGATGAGATAAATCACTTTCTGCTCTCCTTCAATTACACGACAGGCTAATTTGTCAAACTCGACAATTTGCCGGAGTCTTTATCGATTCTGAGAGATACTGATAGTCTATACGTGCAGACTATATACGAGCTCTCGTCTACGGGATTAGAATTAAGTAATCCGTGCAACATTGTAACTTTCTTTGGCTCCCTATGCATCAAAATCAGGTTTAATATTACAGGTTAATGCTTTCCATGTTTACCATGAAACGTTGCCATGGGTACAAATACAATTAAAGTCCCAGTATAGGTGTTTATTCACAAAATACACGTGAATCGTAAAAGGTGTTTGCCCGGAAGTAGCTTGCTTGGTTGCCCTATACAGCAAACAACAATCATATACCAGGTATATAAGCGATATATTTTTTTTACAGATTAGCAACACCATATAAATGGATCTTGTGGAAGGGTTGATGTGTGTATCTAGGGGAGAGGGACAGGGGGGGGGTGGGGTGCGTGCCTCTGTCATTCTATTGTTCAATATCACTTTCAGTGGTAATCTCTTCAAGTATTCCTTAACAGATGAATTTTCGAGAAAACGTGTGAAAAAAAAACGTCCTTCGTCGTTTACTGATAAGGTTATGCCACATCCCGTAAATGAAAGTGATTGAAGATAATTGTACGATAAATAACTGTAATCTTACTGTATAAGCAAAATTAGCAAACAGAAGGAGAAATATAGCTTTGCACATATGTAAATATAGAGATATAGAGACAAACATAAAAGAATCAATTTATTTGCACACGTTACGTTTTTGACGCTGTTCATACACGTAGTAACATATTTGAACTCATTGTATAGTAATATCCAGACTGAGGTGTGTTCCACCAGTGCAGAACGCAAACATCACTGTCTGCGCATGAAGCGCACGCAATTTATTGACGTGGGGAAGCTGTGGGCCAGTGGGGGGGGGGTCGATAATAGTTGTTCTACTATGGGCAACGTACCTAACTTACTAGCACATGCACAACTGATACTGAGTTGATTTTAAAACCACTCACTCGACCACCCGCCCACCCACCCACCCACCCACCGAGATGAGATAAGCAATTTAACTCACATGTGGCCTCCCACAGGACAAATGGACGTCCATGATTCTAGAGCAGTGGAATTATGTAGATTTATATCCCCATTCTGAGTTATCTAATCCGGTTGTATCGTGGCATTTTGTGACTAATGTCTGAAAATTAATATTAATTCGGCGTCATCAAGTTATGGTTTTACTTTTTGCGCCACTTTATATGAATTGCGATTAAAATATTCGGGAGGGGGACGGGGGCAGGGGAAGTGGTGGTTTGGTTCATGAAGTCTGAAGACGAAGTCTCGCAATGCTTGTTTTAAAGAGCCAACAAAATGTAGCAAAAACCACAAACATCGTCTGATGGCACTATATATCACCGAAGAGTACCTCGCTCAGCTTTATATCACCATGGAAACTTATAAACAAAACATCAAAAAGGGTTATTGAAATACCACGCGACTAGATATCCCCAAATCGGTCCAAATACAAAATGCTTGTCATGTTGTTTGTAATTAGTTGCAACCTTGTGTCCCGTTTAACCCGTCCAAGAAAGTTTTTTTTGGTCGCTATATATGCCCTTTAAAAGGAGACAAGATCATTTTTTAGACTTTATAGTTTTTTTTTAATGTTCGATGTGAAAGTGTAATGTCGAAAATAGATGTAGTGTATGAAAGAGCAGACAGCTCATGAGGAAATGCTAACAAGGATGAACGCAACAAACAAAATAGGATATAAAAACAAAAGCAGGCTACCTACCCTGGATGTCAAAATAAGAAGGATTTAAACTAATCCTTGGGGGCTTATTTCTTCTGTTTCTGCATCATTCGTAAGATCTTACTGTAACGAACATTTTCTGTGTGTGTGTTCATTGTAACGTATTTTGTGTACGAAACAGGAAACTATCCCCACATTTTGACACTAGTAATGTCTCGACATAAACTTTCTTTAATTGCGGGGTTTGACGATGTTGTAGGAGGAGTGGGGAAAAGGTGATTGCTGCTGCAGTATTTTACTGGGTAATATCTGTGTCATGAAAAAAAAACAAAATTACAACCTTGCAAAGACTTAGTACATCCATCAGGGACTTTGGAGCAACAGAGCCAATGTTCAAAATAAATGACCGAATCTACTGTCTGACAATGGTGT
>KN882648.1:88122-98241 GCA_000934455.1 Apostichopus parvimensis
GTCATCTCACCCAGACAATAATGTGAAATAATTAAATGTCATCATGAATGTAATTATAAAGCATTAAAACAACAGAAAAAAGGGGGAAATTTTACTCCCCAGGACATCGACTGAGACGATTTATGAATTTAGTTCTTGACATTGGTGATCGTTGTATAAGTAGAATCTAGGTATATGTAGTATTTCTAAACGCTGCATCTTTATGAAAAGTACAAAGGAAATAAATTCCCAAGGCACGATCTTTTC
Organism: Apostichopus parvimensis; assembly: GCA_000934455.1. Lineage (NCBI taxonomy): Eukaryota > Metazoa > Echinodermata > Holothuroidea > Aspidochirotida > Stichopodidae > Apostichopus > Apostichopus parvimensis. The sequence goes on from KN882648.1 coordinate 88,369, forward strand.
TATGAGATCAGACAATGTACCCTATATTATACCCCCATTATATTGAGAAAACAGAGAGGATATGGGCTACAATGTATTTCATTGTTACAAATGCAAATGTTTAATTTGTGTGTACAAGTCCCCCCCCCCCCTCCCCCGCTCAGTTACAACAATGCATGACATTTTATTTCATGTTGCAATGTACATTTATTACTTATCAATATTACATAATTCAATTCATATCAGCATTTAGTCGAAGACTTGTCGACATAAATTGTATTTGAATTGATAAGTATTACTTTAGATTACTGTAGGTTATTGAATGTTGAAGTATGTGTTTGGTTTTGATTGGCAGATGGCAGATTGGTAGTAGGTTCTTATACATAGCTTAGTTTAGTATAGTATTCAAGCATAGTTAGTCTAGTTTAGTTTATAGACCCAAGGATCAGGAAGCCTTACAGTAGCTTATTTGAGACCCTATCCGTGTTAGCTCGTGGATGAACACCGGCTTATTTCAAGCCTTATCTTCAAGCCTTATCTATAACGAGTTATCAGCACTTGTACTCGATTTCATGATTTTGTACTCATACTCCTGGTATTTTGGAAATATATTGAAGGTATTGATGCAAAAAAAGTAAAAATAATAATAACGATAAAAATACTAATTCGAACTCTTAATTAGAGAATTTCCCTCGTACCTGTACTCACACCTCACACCAATATGTGAATTCTTCTTGTACTCACTCAAGCTGTTGTACTCGAACCACAAGTCTGGCAGTAGGGCATATTTGTCAGCAAAATATCACAGTATTCGAAGACATATTTGATTTCTGTATACATATTATGTTATATCCTCTTATACAGCTATGTCCTATATGGTGGCAAAAATCCTCCGTGACACCATCAATCAACAAATACCGTACTAGACCACACGCTAATATATAACCTAGATAAAAAAATCAACTATAGCGGTCACTGAAGAGTAGAAGCCAAACTGAAATAAAACAATGTTAGCAACAGTATCGTAAAGTAAAACATTCAGTTAAAACTGTTTGTGAAATGATCACCCAAACCTACAGTGTGATTAGAATAATAGAAACGCCAAAGTTCTTCTATTTTGACATTTAAAGTGCTATTTTGTGAGAACGAAAAATCATCATTTTCAAATATTAGAAATGGCAAGCCAAAACAAAGTAAGATATAGTCTTTAATCCCTTATAACGCACGTCCCTAGATTCCCTAATTGTTTAAGCTCGTGTTAAAGCTTCAACATGCAGACATGATGGAATAATTTAATGCTCTAGAGTCAAAATAAATCGTTTTGACAAAATCCCGTCTTTTTGGCGTCTGGAGAAGAGCACTTCAAAATGGAGTCAATTCTATCAATGAACTTAGTTCCACAAAAGTATGAAATTTAAATGACATAGCAATTTTTCTGCATTATCCGATTACATCTAAGGAAACAAACAACACTCATATCTTTTATTATACAATGCAGAGGTTTTTTGTCGCTGTTGTTGTTTTCGTTGTTGTTATTGTTGTTGTAAGAAACACGTGACAAAATATTCCCGCTGTTTGAATTTTCAAACAAAACTTTTAAAACATGTACCGTATAGTGACGCACATTTACAACTATACGATGATTCCCATATTACAGTAATATGCAACATTTTTTAAATTTCAACACAGAAATATGGAGATGGTTAATACTAGTGCTGTAGCGAGTCACCCCTTGAGTCGAGTCTCAAGCCAACACAAGTCAATTGTGGTCGAGTCACAACTTAAGTCATTCACTATAGTTAGCTCAAGTAAATACAAGTCAAGTCAAGGAACATCCATTTTTTAAAAGAAATGAAATCATTCATATCAAATCAAAACATTTTCAAATCGATCAGATCATTTTCAAATCAAAAATTTTTCAAATCAGATCAGATCAGATCATTTTCAAATCAAATCAAATCAAATCAATCATTTTCGAATCAAAACATTTGAAATAAGATCAGATCAGATTAAATCATATCAAGTCAACACCTATACGGCAAGTCAAACCAATCAAATCAAAGTATCTGTCCGAGTCGACTGGAGTCATGCACCTTGAGTGACATTGATTAATGTTAGCACAACTGAAAACAGGAAACATCCAAGAGCCTAAGTACCAGTGGCGGACTGGCCACACGGGCATTTGGAAAATGCCCGGTGGGCCGGTGACCCGATGGGCCGGTGGGCTGGGGAGCCTGGTAAACTTTACAGCCCATTTTCACAGTAGTTAATAGAATACAGACGGGCTATGGGAATCAGTCATGTAAAGACTGTCCTCGATCTCTGCTGCTACAATGTGCTCCTCAAGTTGAACCTTTTCACCGATGCTTACAAGAGCATTGGGCTTGCTTACAAGCTGCTGGTAACGCTACCTATGTCACAAGTGGCATGTGAACGTTCTTTCCCTGCCTGAAGAGACTCAAAAACCGTTTCAAGAAGTACAATGACACAAGAACATCTTGAGGCGTTCATGTTGATATCTGTGGAAAAAAGGATCTTGGCCAAACTTATTACAAATATCATTGACGGTGTGGCTGCCAGAAGCAGCGAACTGCGTAGGCTCCTACTCTCGTAAACATGACATGTGCTCGTGTTATTGAACATATATGTTTTAGTGGATTTTATTAAGGTTTTTTTTTCAATTTTTTTCAAGCACGTTGTCATAAAATGCTTGAAAAACTAATTAAAATCCAGTCTAAAACATATATTTTTGCCTATTTTTGTTTACGTTTTTAACTTTCCTCAGTTTAATCAAGTGTTGCTTCTGGAAATTATTTTGGGGTCTTTTTTAAAGGATTATTGTAACCTACAAAATTGAGATATATAGCACCATTTTGCATCTAGGCATTCCTTAACTTCAAAAAATCTCAATGGGGAGGGGGACACCCCCTCCCCTTAGACCACTACGTTTACGTAAGTTACATTGTTGAAAGTCCCAACATTTTGTTATTTTCAGTTCTACTTTTAATTAGCCAACTTACAGACCGACATATTGAAATACTCATTATTGTTTTGAAAAGGCTATAATTTGCCATATAGAAATGTTGCTACGAAAATAGGTATTTCAGAGGAAGATATATGTCCGGCTGACTGAAACGTCACATTCAGAGAGTAAAATGTATTGTCATCTATTCAAAATGGTGGCATGGTATAGTAAAACAAATTATTTGAACATTTTTATTTAGAAAAGCAAACATGAATCTGTAGATGCCTTAAAGGTTCCATTGTCAACTTTGGTAGCTTAATTCCTATCTATATATTTTATTTTGCTGTTTCCATGCAGTGTTCTTATTTTATTTCATTTGTTGAGCAATTGCCTTGTGCAACAACCTGTTGAAATCATACGGACGGTATATGTTAAGCTAACAGGTGTTAACACTATAATGTATCGTGTCTAATTCAAATCATAGGATCACACGTGACTTGACGCTAACAAAGTCATATCCAAAGTCATATCCTGATGCTCTCATATATCATCATAAAGTTTGAATATAATTCTACTTATGCAAATTCACTAGTATGCTTACGTTAATTATTATGCATGCATGATGTTTATTCAAGGTTACCTAATTTTTCACCCCAAGGTGTGTTATAACACCCGTAACATATGTCACAGCTGTCAGTAGATGCTTCTGTGGAAAAATTACTAACAGACGAATTCATTTCTCAAACGTTGTTTTAACTAACGACTGGTAAGGAGTCTAAAAAAAAACTGCCCCTGTGTTTGACTTGTAAGTGAACCTTGTAAATATGGTTCAAATTGCCGCAGATTTTAAGCGTTTTATAAGTAAAGTGTCATCCACTTTCTGTCGATATGTGGACGAAATTATTGGCGAAACCTTTAGAGGGTCTCGTTAATTCAGTCAATCATTATGCATATAGGATTGTGTATTTAGTATTTTCTGTTTGTAAGTCCTCAGAAGCAACTGGTCATAAATGTAACACATGATATGAGTTGTTGGATCGTTGTTTATCTCATGTTTATTCAACAGTTCCTTTTTGTTATCAGCGTCAAAGTGAATCAGCACTTATTTTAACCTCGAGTCAGAAAACTGTAAATCTTTCACGTCCGTGTTCCTAAAAAATAGAAGTCATTTATAAGTTGTTATTATGTATACAAGCACCATTGGTCACTGTATGACTGAAATAATTAACCGAGTACTATGCACGTATGTATACTATAATATGTGCCATGTCGATTCCCATTGAGCACAAAGTCCAACTTTCTCTCTTGGCATACAAACATTGTCTATAGACATTTTTATTTATAGACTATATGTTTTAGAGAGAAAATGCCGTTTTTGACATTTCAACCACCAGGAGTCTTAATTCCTGCTGTTATGCTTTGCAGATCTAATATTTGTTTTCTGTACCAGGGGAAGTTGTATATAGCTCTTTCATACTTCTCTATTTATTCTTGTTTTCTTCCGGTATTAACGCTTTGATGGTTTGAATGCAATAAAGTGGGTTCTATTCTGTTTAGTCAGAACATAATGTAAAGTCTGTCTAGAGTCCTGCTCGATTCTTTTGGAAGGTTGTAATTAGTATTTTCCCGTTGTTTAAGAGAGTATTTTTCTTCAAGGATCACTCTCGAGTCTATTACATTGGCTCAGCCAATCCCCTGCTTTGTCCTCGAATTTACTTGGCTGACTCGTGTCAGGTGTCGGTCCAGTCTGCATCGAGTCATTTCACTTTGGTTTAATCTCGCGTAGGCAGGTCAGTTTGGATCGCTGACTCGAGTCAAGACAAGTAACAGAAAGTCCCAGTCAGTGACTTGATATTTCACGATGACTGTAAACTTCAACTCATAAACTCCCTAATCGTCAGAGGAGTCTTATATATAACATATATCCTTCTATTATAGTGGAACTTCAATATCCAACTCCCCCCCTCCCCACAATGTACTTAGTTACGTATCTTAAATTATATCCCCGTATTACTCTTTTTTATCACTGTTCCTCATTGTATCAGTCAATTCCGAGGATTAATATCGACTCTTCATGCAATATAGTACATCGTTATCTTCTGGGCACCTCGGTTGGTCTATTTTATTAACTGTAAAATGGCTGCAGAAATTACCGTGTCATCTTTCACGGTTAGCTTTAATATGCCTTCATGGCTGGTACTGATTATGGAAATCCAGCGCAGTCAGTAACGTGGAGCAGTCCCTATCACGGGACAGCCATGCAGGCATGCAGGACCGAATCGCTTTGTCGCTATATGCCGATAATTGCAGTGTGCATGCGCAGTGCGTCACTTACTCGTAATAATATTGTTAGTGTTGGGGGCTTCCTTCTTCATACCTCTAACATTTACAGATTTAGTGAACTTGCCTCTGTGAGCAAGTCTATAGCGATGATTAGATTTTTAGCGAATCATTTACGTCTTATGCAGAGAAGAAGAGGAAGAAGATGGTTCAATCGAATATATCACTACACGGGGCTATCAATTATTCAGGTCGGCTGTCACTTTGTTTATAAACAAAACAGGAAACGAGATCTAAAAACATTGGGGGGGGGGGAGGCTGAAAAGTTTCATTACCGTTACCCGTGACTTCTATAGCAATTAGTCTAGTTTTTTTTTTAATTGTACTTGGTGTAAACGGTATGACATGTACATATATATATATATATATATTATCTCACGATGAAAGTCATTGGCGTTCAATAAATGTGTAGTTTTCTGGGAAAAGACATGTAATTGACATTTGTAAAAAATTACTTTCGAAAAATGTTATATATAATAGGCCTATATATAGAATATATTTGTATGCGTTTATTATGCGGAACTTTCATTAATTCAGCAGTTTCTTGAGTTTGCACTGCACTAATCTAAACCTTTGCTAGCAAGTTTCTGATATTTAAGGAATGAAGGAGAAGACGAAGAAGCATCGTCGGATGCGATCAAAATTACTTGGGTTGTTTTCACGAAGATAAACTTGCAAGAAACAAAATTGTCACAGAATTATGAACACCATGATATATTAGTTTACACTAATGCCAGACGCTTGCCAGAAAATTGTCGATTCTGAAACTTGGTAACCACTTAAGCATATCTAGCTATTTTGAATCTAATCTCAATAAATTAAAAAAAAATCTTACACTCTGTAGCTTTGAATGGTCATCTATCAAGTCACGAAATTAGATATTGAAGTTTATAAGATTTTTCTCATTGGCCTTTTGTAGTTTAAACTGAAAAATAACACGGAACTGGTTAGATATTTACTTACGCCTTTCTTTAAAGTAATACATGTTGGTTTTTCAGAATGGATCAACTGTGATTAATACCCACTACACACTAATTTGGGCATGTCTATCCAGGCGAACTGTCTTTTGAACTGATCGATTAATCCCGCGGGGATGTCAAATATGTTACAAATAAAACCTGTTCGTTTGTGTCATTAATGGCGAGTTTCTAGAGTATGTACTAAAATACTGCAGTAATGACGTATTAAATGTAAAGTATATATGTTAAATACGTCTGCAAAGTACAAAGTTTGTTTTAAGTGAATTATGACACCATATATCATACAATATGTATTCGTCTGTCACAGACAGCGAATCGCCAAGTCGATTATTCACCTTAAACGTTTCTCATTTTGTTTGTGTTATGTAAATGCAGTGTAAAGCCGATACTACTGGTCGATGAATCAAAGGTAAATGATTCAGAGGCAGCAGAACTTGTTCTGTTTTTAATGAACTTCAAAAGAAAATAACAAATTATCGCTGCTTTATGAGACCGAATATATTCGCTTAGCCAGGTGAAAGTCACATCACGTGATACTATTTAAGTAAATCAACCATTGAAACATCTCAAGTAAGTAATCCTGCGATTGCACCGTCAAGAACGTCTTGAGATTTTCCCCCCATGAGCCTCGAAATTCTTTTCAAGGCAATGAATTTCAAATAGGCCTCACTTCACACACATCATTAAACATACACATTAATGTAACATACATAGGTACATGAACGACGGAAGACTAATGACTTCGAAATTATAACAATCTTAAAAAGAGTTCAAAGAGTGCAAAGAGTGTAGATAGTGCAAAGAATGCAAATGAGTTACAAGCCCTAGGCTCTCAGGAAGTGATTTAACCAGTCCATTCTTGGTTGTATAAAGATCGATCGAAATTGAACGGGGATGGGGGATGGTTCAGTGGCATAGCCAGAAGGGGTGGGGCAGGTGGCAGGTGGCAGGGGGACGACAAAAATCTCCATTTGGCTGAATATAATATAAAGACATGAAATACATGAGTGTACCTATACACACGAGTGATATTATGTATTTGTAAATGTTTGATACAGAGACGGTAGTCACCGGGAGTACGAGGGAGGAAGGGGGCGTGCCGCCTCCTCCTCCTCCTCCTCCTCCTCCTCCCCCTTCCCTCAACTTTACTTTCAAATAGCTTACATTTGATAACACACGACGCATTCAAAGTCATATACTGTCAACTTTTAAAGTTGAATTACACAAAGTAGCAGTTAAATTGATGGCAATAATAACACCATTTCGCATCTAAGCATCTTTAGTGCTGTGTTGTCGTCTCAATTATGCAAGTTAGGTCTCTCATTTCCATTACAATACCCGCAGCCTATTACAGAGGGTGGTGTAAGGGACTGTTATTTCAATACTAGCGTTAATTAGTTCGATGAATTCTATTAACTGGAGAACATTGCCTTTGACCTTAAACACCATAAAAGGCTGGCGTCGCGCCTTCCCAGGTTACATGGGATGCAAACGTACTGTGGCTTCTGACTGGCGCCCCCTAAAAGATAATGCTGATCGAAGTTCGCCAAACAAACGAGAATACTGTTTATGCCGTATTTCCCATTTGTTATTAGGATTTATGAAAAGACCTTAAATCTTAAATATCAACGACTAAATTTATGAGAAAGTTTTTTTTTTTCATTAACTCCAAGTCATTTCAGTCGCCACTGCGCACAATGGAAACAACCATTTTATTGTGATGGAAAATAATTAAAATTATTCTTGCACAGTGATTTTGTGGATAAACCAGAGAGAGAGTTTGTTGTAAACAAAAGCTAACCATAAGTTCATACATTTCGCCAACAGTGATCGCACTTTCTTGTATTCGCTCATGCGTGGGCCACAAACTGATGCACTAATCATTGAGTTTGACACCTGACGGAAGGCCAGTGAAAGCAATACCTTAAGGTTAAGCGATAACTTCCATCTTGGCTGGTGTTTATTTATTAACTTTTTTTAAGAGTTCAAGCTGTTACATACATTTATAAAAAAAAAAATATTTTGGGCAGTATACCGAGATTGATGGACTTGCGTAGGCGACAGATTTTGTTTAGATTTGCAAGAAGCAAAAACTAAATTCTGTTCAACAGCTTCCAAAGAGGACATGGTCGTCCGAGGTTACTTTTCACCAGCAAAAAAGAAGATGGAATGGTGTAAAGGGTGGGGGAGGGGTTGTGGGAGGGGGTTGGTGGAGGATTCGGTTGGCGTGATTGCATTGGCAACCTGTCTTAGCGACTAATACGCCATTGGATTTATAAAAAAAAAAAAACGAAAAATAAAAAAAAACACCACACTGTGCAAAACTGAGGAAAAGTGTTCACATTTGAGACCCACAAAAATACAACAAGAGCGATACACACCACAGGCTGTAGTCACTACCATTTGTGCTCGCCTTGGCCACTATATTTGCGAAAGTACACTTGCTATACGATTTGTCGCACAATCACTTAGACCACAATAGAAGCTATACGAAGCAATTCTCTTGTGTTGAGATATTAGCATACATGAAAGACCGCTTTATAGTTCTGCGAGGTATATATATACCGCGAAAACACGAGAAAAAAAACCAGAAACCCCTCTAAAACACAACAGAGATGTGTTCCTTTTCCCCCCCCCCCCCAAAATTTAACCAAAAAACTTGCAAGGGCAAAGGTAATAACTTTGGCAATTTGAAAAACTAACTTTTAACCTTACCGTACAAGATATAACTATAATATCAATGTTAGCATCATGTTTCTAAATGCGTCCCTTCTATTTCCATACTTAACTAGAAGATGCTGCCGCTTTAATGCCGATTCTGCGCATGAACGCGTTAAGGTAAACTTGGTCACCATCAGCGTACAAGCAGTGATGAAAAATGTGTCACAAATTAAACCAGAAGCTACGGTTGTTAATATATGTTTGTTTTTAAAGGAATATACCAGTGTGGCTGAAGTTGATTGCGTAACAAAGAAGATGCATGTATATGCTTATATATGCATATATATGCATATTTATGCATATATTGTCCATGCTGGAAGTCACAAAACACATCTACATATTGTTTTGTATAAGATAAAGATAGTGAACTTTAATAATTTCTTTGCTGTTTTTTTGTTGTAAATCTGATTATATTGTGTGCATGCATATTGCAAGAGTAGGGTGTGTGAATTATTTCATCATAGCAGTTGAGCTGAAAATATGTTTGCTTTATAATATTTAGGTCATTTACCCACAGACGCAAACAACAATTTGACACATTGAAGTCTAAAAAAACTTTCCAAATGTATCACATTTCAAAGATGAATCAACAAGAAGATCATAGGAAAGTAAATCATATACCACATTCTGTGACCCTCTTCCTAGCGTAAAGGAGTCGAATATAGGTTACATTCAACCAACCATATCTCGGGTTTTAGGGAAAGTTTATATACAGAAACAGCTCAATGCTTGAAAGCACCTAACAATACGATGCCATTTATGAATATGCATGGTTCAATTGATTTACTTCGTGTGAAGTGGGCACTTGGTCGTGTGACAACTTTCAACATGGATTATACAAGCATTCATACATACCGACATTTATACAAAGAGGCTTTCGACAGGTTT
>KN882648.1:139804-155799 GCA_000934455.1 Apostichopus parvimensis
GTACTGCATTGACTGACTGGGGGTTGGTTGGGGTGGGCTGGGGTGGGCTGGGGTGGGCATAGGGATGGAGAGGGCGCTACAGATGAATCACTTGTAGTATAATATAACAACAAATAGACTGTACGATGATCGAACTAAATATAAGCGATTTGAAAGGCACAGTCAAATTAAGAACTAAAATTAACCCTGATTCAAAAGCTCCGACCTCGTATTTGTACTTCATTATCATAATTGTTTAATGAGTCTTATTATCTTTAGTTATAGCCAGTTGTGGCTTTCCTATAAATCTGGTCAGCCATTTCTTTCAACTTTACCACCCGCATCGAGTAAGAAAAATTGTATAATGAAGAGAGCCATTTTCTCTCATGAAAGAATTAGGACAAGTTTTGACAATAGTGGACAAACGTAAGTTTGTTTTTTACCCTTTTCTTTCATTTGTTGTGTAATTATCCGCCAATAAAATGACAAATTCTGGCTTCAGTTCAACTAGAATAACAAGAAATTGTCACCTCCCGCCCCCCCCCCTCCCCACTCTCCAGTAGATACTTTAAACTGTCCGCGTGATCACAATTAGATCTGACAAATTGAAGATAAACAAGATAATCATTCACACGAGCTCTGTTTTTATTTCTCTGCGTAAGCTCTCTATTTTTTTAAAGCCAATTTTATGCAAATTAAGAGACAAAAGAAAGAAAAGCAAAAAAGTGAAGCAAAATACTTTAAATCAGCTTAAAAAAGTGGATCGGTTGTCAAGTTGAAACTGATAGAAAGGTTTCAAACGTCTGAAAGGTTTCAAATCAACAAACCCCCTCTATCTCTCTTTCTAAGAAAATATGAACGATTAATTTCTAACAAACATATAGCATGGAGACCATCTAGAATTGTTTTGATGTCGTTTAGACTTACAGAAATCTTCTTTTTTTAAAAAGAATCATACTATATATTTCTACTGTTGAAGTTTGCGTTAATCTCTATTGCTACTATGTAACAACTGTAGGTACCTCAACATCTGAGGCATTGAAGGGCTGTAAGGGTTCGAAACCCATGACCGCCTCGGAGGCCTTCCCTATAGCATGAAAACAAAATGGCGCAGAGAGCACATTGCGTTCAGAAGTGACAGGGTTATTATCATCAAGAGTATGTAATTGGAACCGAATATCATTGCGCTGGTTCGATCTCATAATTGCTCGATTCGCTCGCTTTTTGGGCCCCATATAATCCTTACCCCCCACCGCAACCCCACCGCAACCACACCCTACCTCCAAGCTATTCGTTACGCCGATAATTCGCGCGTATAGAATCCATTGCACCTCAACTCAACAGTAATCACCAAGACTTTCTGTAGTGTGAACATTTCAATATACATAAAATGAATAATGGTGTAGAATGATGTTAAAATGCAGTGCGCATGAGTCGTATATTTATGAATATGCTGCTATCAAGTCAGTACATAATCTATATAGAATGAAGCATTATCGTCATCATGCACTATATATCTACGTTCTATATATCAATTTAGCATTATCGCAAGATAATTAAGAATGACTATCATTTCTAACAGTTTATGCTATATACCCATACATGCTGGGTGTCTACTGACTAAATGTACAGTAAGCGACACAATTCCATGTAAAGAATCTTGTTTCATCCGGTATATAATATTAATAACTGACTGGTAATTAAAAACACGGTCAGGACATTCACTTATTATAGAACATATCAGAGTATCATATTTGGTTTCTTGATTTGGAAATGTTTTGATAAGAAAAAAATGTGTTGATATATCTGAGAGATTTGCAAATTCCTTTATATGTTTTTTTATTAATTAGAGAAGAAATAGAAGGCTTGACTAATGCTATGAACCAAAGTTATATTGAAAATTGTGAAATATAAATACAACTTTTAGGATGATTCATGTCAGAGTTTGATTATACACAAAAAAGAATCCATGTGTGGATTAATTACAAGGATAATAATTTAACGAATTTAATTATCAATACAAAGACGAATATTATCTTCAAACATTTTTCATACCTTCTACGAATATAGAAAGTGAAGCTACGTCATTAAAGATGGAAAAAAAACATGGACGGCTGTTATATCGCACTAATTGATGATAAAACCTGGTGTTACTGTTGTTAGCTACTGTTACTATTGTTGTTGTTACAATTCCGTTATCTTTATAAGTTCTAAATTCCCAATAGTAGACAAACTTAATCTTGGGATTTTCACGTAGTATATGGGACAGTAATTAAGCAGATGACAGTTATAATTCTTTTACTCTCAAGTCAGCCATTTCCCCCATTCATGATACACACATAATCAGTGGCGGAGCGTCCATACAGACAGGGGGGCGGATGCCCCCCCCCCCTGACAGACTCAAGTGGACTGCTGGCGCCCTTTCAGCTCTTTACCGCTTTTTACTTATTCGCAATTATTGACTTTTTTATTACGCTCTCATCTACTTATTGACATTTGTCACATTTTGTTGGTGTAATTTGGCGATGACACCTATTTATTCTTCGTTTATCTGCAAATTAGCCAGGCCCGGAAAGGGTCATTTCCGGCGATCTAGGGAGTATCTTTACTCAGAAATTTGCTGTACGCTACGCGCCAACCAGTGGTGGCCCTCCGCTTAGATAGTGTGGAAAGCGCCCCTACAGACCATTCTCGCTCTCCTGACCAACACCCCTAGCTCCGCCACTGCACATAATAATCGTTACTGTTGTTCAATCGTTTCAACGCGGCCAAATTTTTGTTATTTTGTTATACTGTTGCTCTTACATTACATATATAGGGAGATTGTCATCAACATTGCCACGGTAAATTGAGAATACTATATAACGGTATTACCGTCACGAATACCACAATGTTTCTCAAAACGTGTTAATTCAAAACAAATTAGATTGGTGGCCTAGTTTTCCATTGCAAAGAAATCTTCGTCTTAAATATCATCATTTAATTAGGTTCCACATTGAGTGTTGTACGTGAGCAATTTGTACTTGAGTCGTTCCTTTCTCGGCGCAAAGATCCATTTAGTATACGCACTCTACTCGGTACTAACTAAGAGCGTTGTATCCGGGCCTAACATTTCATCAGTGTTAACCTTTCTACGAAATGAAAGGAAAGTAATGTGAACTTAATACACATTAACCCTATATATATATATATCCACGAATACGTTTCGCAGAATTCAAGTTATGACTCATGCTTTGTAAAGAAATACCCGCTTATATATAACATGAATTCTGCGAAACGTATTCGTGAACATGCCAGATTATGCCCTGATACAAATGTTGATACTAACATTACATAAACGAACAGTGTATACATAACGATCATATTGAACTTATGTTTTAAAAATATTAAAAGGTATGTCCATCAGGAGAATATTAATTGTTTGCTAATGAAAGTGGAATATAGCCAATTCTATGCATCCGGTAGAAAGTTGTATTCAATTCCTTTGTATCGTTTTCAAAACATTTGAAGTCGACTCATCTTGTTCCACTGAATTTGTGAACTTGAAGGAAACGAATGTGATGTCATAGCTGCACACTGTCAATTATGTGTGTGTGTGTGTTTGTTTAAATACACATCCCCATTGACTTCGTCAAACCTGGGGCGCATTAACATATTGGACATTTGGTATGTTGTTAACTTCACATCCCTAAAATGCAAGGTTGGAACCATATTCCAAACCTATCTGAAAACAATAGAGTGAGAAAAGCAAAAGAAGAAGAAAAAAAAAGACATTTACCGCTGTCAGTGTTCAACTATGACAACACACCTGTTTGCCTTAAGTTCAGTTATATGTTACAAACTATGACTATTTAAAGTACGAGTATCTCGCAAATCCAGTTTAGGAGCTGCATTCAAACTGAAGGATACTCAGTGTATGTTCTTCATACACTAGTCTTAAACAAAATAAAATACACTGGACTTCTCCTTTAAAGATTTCATAAAGACACTCGGGGGGGGGGGGGGGATTCATTATTGACAAAAAAGAACAAAATGCGTAAATATTAGAATCTTTTCGTAAACATATATATATTATATGCCCACGGCTATCATTATCCCGTGGATGACCTACGGATCACAATGGCGTCCATTGTTTGAAGAACAAAATAATGATCACAAATAGCCAGAAATAACATGCAAAAAATTAATGAACTGAATTGTCTAAACCTGAATTATCATAAATGTGATCTACTTCTTGATGTCCTCATCTAGTTAATCCTGTCCTTGTCAAGATTATGTTCTTCATTCAAGTTATATTTTAAAGCTTAATATTATTTTGAAACTGAAAGGCTTTAAATCGCGTTAATCTTGTCGAATGTTTTAACAATGTGCTAATATTTCGTGGCTTTCATTATACGAACCAAGAATTAAGTCATATATATCTACAGATTCATGTGAGCTAAAAATTTTGGATCACGTTTTGATGCACGTTTTAACAACTGAAAATGAAGTTCGTGTTGGTTTTAACTTCTTGCTTTGTATAATGTTTAAAAAGATCTTTGAGGCACTTTCTGAAATCATACAACCGACAAGGACATTTCGAACGCAGCGTAAACATTATAGAAACTGAATGAAAGATTTAAAAAAAAAGGACTAAAGTAAGTTAGCTATATATAACTAATTATGACAAATCAAGTCAGTAAATTGTTCTTTGTTATATTATAATCATGAAAAGAAAGTAGAAAATCGTTTAAATAGATAGTTAATTATCATTTATTGGGATCCTCTGGTAATATACAGTCGTTATATGTTACCGGTTTACAGAAAATCTTTCTTAAGTGTTGAAATAACCTTGAAGTAAATCGCTTCATATAACAACTCTTTTTTTTTTGTCGTGACCATTTCCATAAATCAAATTGTGTCTGAATCAATTATGCAAAACTACAAGTTATTGAAACTTAAGGTATAACAAACATGGTTGCTATGTATTAAACTTAATGTTCAAAATAAAATTAAACTAAAATAAAAAGCTAAATGTTCCTAACAATAGTATACTGTTGAAATGTGATATAACTAGAATCTTTACTATATTTTACTGGTCAATGTTGTCTTCATTTACAGCATTTCATTAATATTCAAATTGTTTGAAAGACTGCTATTTCCCTCAATGGATAAAGGATTTTTTTAAATTTATAATGAACATCAATGATGTTTGTTGTTGTCAAATGTCAATATATAAAATCACATTTAAAAAACAAATTGTATCTCAAAGCTAACAACAAAATGCAATAAGATGTGAAATTGAACATTTCCAGGAATATTGTTAAGCAATGTGCTTCAGCATTAATATCATTATTTATTACATTAATATATCATTTTTGAAGCGGTGGTATAGATGCCCATCCTATATCATCGATGTTGTAAACCTTCCTGTATTTCAGAAGGTTACTAATACATCAGCGCATATATACCGAAAATAATAAATAACGTCGTTTTTAGTTGCAAGGTTTCATCTCGCAAACATTCAGTGACCCCCTTTTTCCTCCTCCTCTAAGGGGCATTCATTTCCGCAAGATAATTGTAATGAGTATTTTACTAGCCGTCTCGACGGTTTATTACTTTCCCACATGCACATCTAGTCATTCTTTAAAGTATTTCTTGTACAATTAAATTCTGAATTTCTCCCTGTTTTATACCCTTCGTGAATGACATCACTCAATGCTAACTTATAGGACCTTGTTCAGCCTAGGGTATATTTCAAAATAAATTTCTAGCATCTCATCGGGCTGTCCTTAAAGGCATTGAAGACTCGCCCCAAACCGCGTGCCGCGCTCTGAAAAAGTTAAATTTCCGTTACTTGCAAGTGAAGCTTTCTGCCTTGTCGCTACAAAATGCAGACAGTAATGAAACGGGATTCCTTGTTATCTTTAGCTGGACCTGAGATATCCATCGCTGTATCGCTGTATACTGTGATGTGGGTATTGACCGCAGCTGTATGTACTGACTGCACACTAGTGTCTAATTACCGAAGATAGCAAGCTGTGTGCGTATTTTCTGGGATCGATGGTGGTGTCTAACACTTCTGTTACACCTCATTCGAAACTAGGTCAGATTACCAGCGTTAGACGTTTCTTTTTGCGCGAGTAATTCCACACCCTTTAACCTTGGTAGCCGCATCAATAAATGCTTCTCTTACCAGCATTCTATCACTGGCGGATCCAAGGGGGGGCCAACGGGGGCCATGCCCCCCCCCCCAAGGTGAGCCAAAAAGTGTTTCCGAACATCCGCTAAATCATATGATTGGAATTTAAAAAAATCGAGAGGAATAGCAGTGGTAGACTAGTCTAAACCTTTTCGTTTTCTGGTTTAAAATTAAATGTATGACCATGAGGATTTACAGTTTATCACCATTTTGCAGTTACAGGCTGGTTGTAAGAAATTTATAACCTATGAAAAATAAAATTTCTTGAGAAAGATGATCCCAACTTTGTTTTATCAATATTTTAGAAAATTACACCTGGGAAACATTTTTTTTAGAAGTAAATTAACATCACCATTGTACACTTTTGTCGCACCAAATTGCATCTCAGGGCATTCAGCAATAGAAATTTTCCAAAGGGGAGGGGGGCACCCCCTAGACCCCTCCCCCATATCACTCTAACGCCACTTTGGCCCCTCCCAAACAAGGGCCCTGGATCCGCCAGTGCATTCTATACCGTACTCTTGAAAAGTTCTGTTAAATTTCCGAGTTGTGTCTGTCCCCTCCGATCACACACGTCACAATCATTCAATTTTCATAACTGATATCGCTATAATTCTGAAATTATTCATTTGTCTTGCATGCGTCTTACAGATATTTTGAAATAGACTCATTGAAATACATTTTTTCATTCTGATAAAACTGTTTGATAAGTACCATATTATATTGGAAGCAAGTCACCTGGTAAACTCTCGTAAGACGTTGAGTGGTAAAACAATCTTATATTTATATCAACTTTCTATTATTAAAGGTTGAAAATATCCTATCAAATTTAGAATCAAGTCATCTGATACTGTCTCCTATAATTCAAAATGTTGACTTATCATGTATTGCGTGACGTAACTTCCTTCTCATTAAAAGATATTAAAATTATAGAACATCTTTATACCATATACGTTTTCTACATCTTGATTATAAGTTGCCATTGTTAGCAATTTTTAGCAAAGACAGTCAAGTTTCCTTTAATTAGATTTTGCTTTGGATACCAAACATAAGGTAGAATGACTCGATGACATTTCTTGTATGGCACTTTAAGAGTCCCTTAACTGTAGTTAAATATCATTGCAGTCTAATTAAGTCGGTGAATTGATCAGACTCTTAGGTTAGCAACGCATCCTTCCTTCTTATATTATTACCTTGCCTTACTTTGTTTTGTTTTGTTATTAATTAAATTACTTTTATAGAGATTGAATTGAATTATCATTACTACTTGAAACCATCCCTGGGGAAACATGTTAAAAAATGTAAATAAAGGAATGAACAAACGAAGAGTTTTATGTTTTCTTGACAACAACTGCAAGATAAAAGAGAATTCAATCTGGTTTTGAACGTTGCTAAGGAATATATATGTGCAAAGATGAAACGACATCGAGTTAATCACATAACAAAGGTGAACTTTGTCATTCTTAAAGATTTTTGTTTCTAATTTTTGCCACAATTGTGTAAAATCCACAAACAAAATTAACATTTAACAATGCTGTGGTTGCTGCTGATGATGACGATGATAGTGATGGTTTTTATTATTGGTCCGTGTAATTTACTTATTCTTTTATTGTATTCTGCTTGAATTTGATGGTTTACATACATAGGCATCATCACATAGCTTATATCTTGTAAGTTTCGTATGAGCTAATAGCCTTCATATTCCATAACTTGAGTGCATAGTGTTCCACTTTCCAATCTAGAACAGCAAAATTGTCAGACATCTTTATGAAGCTGTCTTATAAATTCCGTGCATTTATGCATAGTGTATATACAGTCGAACAAAATACTCGCACATACACGGTTAGTGTATGATAATCCAGTTGTGCAGTTTGCGTCTGCGTATCTATATCACCGAACAGTAGATGAACTGTGTAATCTAAAGCGCACTTGACTTCCAAGAAAGTATCAAAGACATTGGATAATATATTTGAGAGTTAATACCTGGAAAGAAAGGATCATAACGCCTTCTAGATCTTTACATGTGATCTAAATTGATTCTTTTCTAATGCAAAGCTTTTAACTTCAGGCCACTTTATTCTTTAATGTAATGTGCCCGTTATCAGAGTCTAAAAGTGTCCCTATAGGAACGATGTTTATGCCACAGTTAATTCCCCAGGGGCTATGTTACTAATTGATATGTAGAGCTCCCCAGGACCTGGTTTTTTTGCTTTTTTAATTCCAGGGTTCTGTTTTTGGGGCTGCATACTGGCGGAAATCGTGAAATGTAGTGTGCAAGGCGTGAAGGAGTAATGAACTAAAGACAACATATAATACAGCCATACTGAAGAGGTTATTTTCTGCCAAAAAAAAGAAAAACATAAGGAGACAGCAGAGAGGCAATGAAAAAAAAAAGAAAAAAAAAGAAACGGCAGATATAAGGAAGAAGAAGGGGGAAAGCCGGTCAACGAAATAAGATACAGGACAGAAAACGAGAATCAATAACGTCATAGTCGATCCCGCAACGACATTTGTTGAGATCGATATAAGGGAAGTAAAACTCAGTTTAGGTTACTCTAGAGAGAGAGTGAGACAGTATATAATATGGTAAACAACATGAACTGAACATTATTTGTTGTTTTAGTCATCTTCAGTGGATGAACCTAATCTAGTTCATATGTTTGTTCTTTAGTTTCTGTTTTTTTTCTTCTGAGGACGTCTTGAAATGTGAGGGTAATACTCAGATTTGTCACCGATTGAACCTGACCTGTATTTCTGGTGAGTTATGTATAAGTTCTTGTTTTAAACTCTAGAATAGTCAGGTACAACTCACATAGCTTGTGGTAATGCTGCAGTATACAACAACCATATTTCGATGTGCGAACCTGAGCATATATATTTTTCTTTCCAATCTTTTTCTGATGATTACTTGTTCGCCAAAGCACAAAAGGTGTAGCATATATCCAACCACTGGATTCACCTGATCTATTGAGATTAGTGTCTGATGAGACCACTTTGTGGTATTCTCAGATGAGCAACTTCTCAAAAACTATGAGCAAGTTTTTTGCAAAGTTCAAACAGAGTCAAAATAAGCCCTCTTCACTTATCTTTCCCAAAATCTTCTAAAAGTCTCCAATTAGTATAAATGATCCAAATAAGAACTTTGAATTGAACTAACCACATCAATAGGAAAAATATCGAAAACTTACTTCTTGACATTACTATCAATCATATCCAACAAATTAAGATAAATTTCGTTTCGAATCTTATGACTAAATCCCTATGCTTTTTGAGTTTTTTTATTATAAACAAATTGCTTTCGATTCTCTGTACTTTAAGACATTTACTCTCATTAACTTGTGATTGATGAGCTGTTGTCCGTTGGGCATGAAACGCACATAAAACATTATTGTTGATTGAATTTCCGTAAATGCACCTTCCAGCTACAAGAGGACAGTTAAGGGACATAGCTGGACACAGACAACAGTATTAACCCGACCTTTATATTACAAATCCAAAAAGTGTGATTTGACGATCATTAGTGATAACATATGTATCAATTTAAATACGGGAGAAATAAAAAATGTAAAACACTTCAAAGAAACGTAAAATTATTACAAGACCACGTAGTCATAAGAACTGACATATCCCAATTTGGTTTGCTAAACACATTAAAGACATAAAAACATAAAATAACAATAAGGGGAAAAACCCATGAAGATTGACTCAAAAATGAATTGTTACGCTTCCTGAAGTAGAAACTTTTATTGTCGCACAAAGCACAAGCTGCCTAAGGAAGGTTTTAAGCAGAGCTTGTTAGTAGATAACTTTCGTGACTTTAGAGCTTCAAGAAGGGTTTCAGAAAGTTTGTTAGTTTTTAACTGTTTGACCTAAGGGTTTCAGTACATTTTCTCTCGATCACGTCTCAATATTATGTAACAGCCCCCTCCAGCAATATAATGCTTTGATTCTCCGAAGAATATTATAAACTGAAGTATATAACCACGTATGATTTGAATGTTGACAACTGTGTAGCAGAATTAACCGATCAGGAAAAAAATCGTACTTTGGTTTCACGCGTCCAGAATCTTTTACCTCTCCATTAATCTCTCTGAGGAAACCTTATCACACTATTTAACAGACTGACGCAAAAAGAGTACCGACGAACTGAAAAACAAACTGTACAAAAATAAGTGTGACAAATATAGACAATGGAATGACGTCAGGAATGGCTCAGAAGATTGTGAAACATTCATAGAATTAATGGCAAAACAATCCGACCTGCTAGTATAGTTTTTAAAATTGAAATGTATGGTAGATTCATTTCAGAGTTGAAGGATGATGAAGTATGATGAGTATACTAATTATACTTGATAAAGCATGAATGTTTCGTTTTTTTCAGGAAATAAGATTTTTGTTTTGTTTATAATGATTGTGAAACTACTTTTGAAAACTTTTAAATTTTATTTTGACATTCGATAACTCGAGTAACTGTATTAATATCCTATACTGACGAGGATAATAGCAACCTGGTTTCGAAGACAAATCAATGACTTAAACTTATACTTCAGCTTTAAGATGTTTGATATTAGAAATAAAGAATCAAATGTATGCTCTCTAAACTATATGCTTTACTACGATATAGTTCCAATTAATGCTCTCAGTCACAAGTTGTATACACGGGTACAGAGGTTTAAACAAAACGCGTGATTCAAAAGTTAGTGAAGACATCGTTAAAAACGGAATTAACATCTATATCAGGGTTTTCCTTTCTTGATACCCCCACGAACCCCCCGTGGATGTCAGAGTTGTCCACGAACCCCCGACTTTTCGAGACACGATCTGAGCCCAGATCTGAGGACCAGTGATGAAATTTTGTTAACCGCATATTTCCGCGTATTTTAAGGATCCTTTCGGATTAGCTGTATATATGTTATAGTCAAACTGAACATTAAATTTTCAAATGTTCAGTTTTATTATATCAATTTAATTGTTTTGATCCTCTTTATATTTTACTTTTCCGAGATTCACTGGCTAGGCTCCCAAGGAGCACAACAGCCTATCATTCACACACTCTTGTTGTTCTGTTCGCATTATCTGATGTTGAAGCTAACTCATTAGGTGTCATAGTACGTAGAACATTGTGTACTATTTAGGTATAGAGTAGTGTATAGTTTTGTTCAAACACATCCAACATTATTGGTTTGACCTTGCCATCACCCTAGAGGATAATCAACAACATTGCACATTATCCGCGACAAGAGCATATGCAAATATCCATCTACAAATTCCGAAGTCGTCCCTTTTGCATTCATCATTGTCGAATCTGATATAGGCACCTCCCTGATAAATGATTATTCTATCTCTGAGAATCGATCGATTTCGCTGACAAAAAAAAAGGAAAGGAAAGGAATGGAACACCAGTGTAACGGTCACAATTAAACAGTCATCTTGTTGATATTATTGCAGCAATTCTTGGTGTCTCAAAAGATTTTTTTACTCTCCAAACGACGATGTTTTGTCGAATACGTTCTATAAACATTCATACACGCCGGTAAAACTATATGCATTACCGGTACCTAATTAGAATAATGACACAACTTTCTGAATGTTAAAAAATCAGCGATGGACACGAATATGATTTAGCGGGCAGCAGTGAAAGTTTGCACCTCTATCCATGCGCAGCGATAAAGAGCTTAAGGATGTGGCTATATATCTCCCGGGACCTCCGCCACCCCCACCCCACCCCCTGAATGGAAAAAAGGTATTCTGTGTGGCATATAAAAAAAACTATATTTCTACATGATATTCATATATTATGATAAAATATATTATAGGTGCCAGATGTATACGTCACCAAATCGTAAAAACGTTCATGTCCTTCCTTGCTATAGGCTAACATTTGCTGGCCGCATTAATAGCGCTATGCATGGTTACTCGCTGGCCGCAGAACAATTGCTCGAGTGCCGTATGTCGACCTGGGGCGACACTTTGCCCCTTGTGCTATTAATCATACGCCACCCCCCCCCCCCGCCCTTTAGGTTAGCTTCTGTTCGAGGGTGGTTTGAGTTCTATAATCTTTCCTGTAATTAGTATTATTTTAATATGACAAATCAGTGACCAGTATACGCCATTTTCCATAACGGTATTCAACTCATATTAGTGTAAAGGCTTCACAATTAATCATATATCCTGTTTTGTGCCTCCTGTACAAATGCTTCGATGTTCCAATACTTCTATACATGCATATTACTTCTGTCTTTTGCCCTTTTCTATATATTCTTCCACTTTTCTTGTTTTAGGATTTACAT
Source organism: Apostichopus parvimensis (assembly GCA_000934455.1). Classification (NCBI taxonomy): domain Eukaryota; kingdom Metazoa; phylum Echinodermata; class Holothuroidea; order Aspidochirotida; family Stichopodidae; genus Apostichopus; species Apostichopus parvimensis. The sequence goes on from KN882648.1 coordinate 152,255, forward strand.
ACTTATAAAATTCAAAAGCACAAATCCCCATTTATCTATACAAACCTTGAAGTCATATATAGTCTTGTTGCAAGCTATAACCGCCGTGACATCAAACTATACAACCAATTCTCCACAAAATAGTCTATTATTAAACTGATCCCTTCGAAATGTCAGGAGAACTTGCTAATGTTAGATTGCGCCATAATCTTTTGAACTCTTGGTTTATAATTACCATATTACGAATAATCATCTTACAAATTCAGACCAATACGTCAATGAGGTCCCCCTAAATCTCTGAGTAAAAAACATTATATTGTCGACGATAAGAAATTGGAAGAGGCCGTTGTATCCCCCTTGTATCGATTAACACTACTAAGTGGGGCCACAATTCCTGCCTATGAACCTTTCGGTTTGGGTAAGAATTGGTAAAGGGGGAAAACAAAAAAGAGACCTGGGAAATTTCCACAACAACGTCCTTTAGTTACAAACAGAGGAAGTGTCGTTGTATTTGGCACTGTTTGTGTAAAAGAAAAACTTGTCTTTGGGTAAACGTGTCAAAGAATTTAGATTTCTTTGATAATTTTTGCGTAATCCATCTTTTATTCTGTCGATCTCACACACGTTCGCATTAAGTCACGTTGCTATATTTAGATCATGTATTGTGTGATGTGGAAGTATAATTGAACTGGTGTATATGGGAAATAGTCCAACAACTTTTCGCGGAACTCGTCACTTTCCTACCTTCTAACATGCAGAAAGTGTGTCTGTGGTGGTTTTGAAAGGAAAATCCAAAAATTAGATCATGTCTCACGTGATCGTTGATTAATGAATATATTTCATGATTAATGAATATACGAGTAAAGTATAGGATGCTAACATTGACTCAGCGTTTAGTTAACTCTGTCATATCCTATATAGCCCACCCTCTAAGACAAGGGTTCCCTAACTGGGGTGCATGAAACCCCAGGGGGTGCGTTAGTCCTTCCCATGGGGTTCGTGAGACGTTTCTGAAAGTCAAAACTAGTACTTTTGTTCTACTAAAATCTGATATATCATATAATTTAGTAATGTACAAAAGTCGTACCTATCGACAAAATCTTTTCGCGTTCCTTACGCATATGTTGCCATAGTAGTACCGTACCATGCATGTGATACTTGATCTTTTACGGAACACTGTAATGCGTATTATAGTATAATAATGACTCAGATCGTGACTCGAAAAGTTGGGGGTTCGTGGACAACTCTGACATCCACAGGGGGTTCGTGAGGGGGATAAAGTTAGGGAATCCCTGCTCTAAGAGGTTTTTACCTGGCATTCTTAGATCTACGGGTGGGTGTTTGAATACTTTATTCACCTCTGTATATGCGTTATGGAAGCGTAGACCTTCTTTATTGTTATACCATACCATATAGGCAGCCCTCAATTTGATATGTAATAAGGTCCATGAAAGCCACGTATACGTATTCCCCACCCCAATATCGTGAGGTATTGCACTTGTGTGGTAAGCCATGATGTTCAGATAAAAGAGCATAGTTTAAATGTTAGTAATTATTTCTGATAATTTACATATACTACCACCTTTTATTCTTAATGCAAGGAATGATAGCTTGCAGTGCAAGGTTCGCTAAACTGGTGCAGTTCACAGTTCGGTGTCCTACATCTGATCAATTTCTGGTAATTAACTTTTGAAAATGTCTGGTTCATTCCGTATATTTGCACACAGTTGTCCACCCACTCTTAAACCAAAAGTTTCATTTCAGGTATATGAATTCAAGGCATGTAGTCATGTGACCTTTCCAACTTTCTTCTGGAGATCTTATAAGCTTATATGAAAATGTGAGGGCGTAGGAACCGGGGGGCTGGGGGCGCCAGCCCCCCCCCCAGTGAAAATACGGGGGCGGAAGTATCATTCCGCCCCCGCTTCGCAAATCAGAAAATCCCTTTTTCATTTACAAATGAGAAAAAAATCTAATTTGGAGCACCAAATTGCAACTAAGTCCAGGTGAAAATTCAAAATTATTTACAAAATGGAGTGGGTGTTGAAGTGTGCTATATTGCACCAAACTGCATCTGAGGCCACCTGGAAATGCAAAAAAACACACCCCCTCCCCTTAGACCCATTCCCCAGGCCGGCAATCAGTCTTCAGCCCCCCCCCCCCCACTCAAAAGTACCTTCCTACGCCACTGTGAAAATGTGACATTTTAATGTAACTTGCTGCTTCAGTTGGCAGCAGAAGGTTAAAAACAGAGTAACATAAGTTGCTGTGTAACTGTTGACCGGGAGTGTGTCTGAATATATTTATGTAGTGCGACAATTAAACTGAAGTTAAAACGACCAGTAAGTCACTCTCGTGATAGACGGTTATGTCTTAAAATGTAACACCTGCACCTGAAGCATTGATGTTTCATCTAGATCTAACACTTGAAGAATCAAGAGCTCGCGCTGCAACACTTAAAGTGTAAGGTTATGTAAATATAACCATACACTTAATTCGTGTTAACATATATTATACATACTAAGTGCATATACTGAGCGCGGCTTCTATTCCGCTTTAAAAATAAATACATGTTGTTATCGTATAATCATTTTGATAACTGAACACACCTTAAGATGATGATACTTGACATAAATGTTTCAATTTCTTAGGAAAAAACGTTGAATAATTTCTAAGATCAGAATAAATAAATAAAAAAATTGTGAGACAATGTGACTTAAAATATCTTCTTTAGAGTGCGAAAATACGTTTTTTGTTTTATACAGGTTTATACATAGACTCATTAATATTCATGAACGGGCTTTAATTTGAAAACCAAAAGCCTGAAAGATAATTAAGTGGTTTTATTACGCAATTAGGCAATACCAAAATCTAATAAATTATGGTATTGGTCTGTCTTTTTCCTTGACACAAATGGTGGCGGAGTCTGGGGCACAAAGGCACATTCCATCAGTTTTGTGGAAATGAAAGTTCCTTTTTTTCATAATTAGGAATGCCCCTTTTTGGTAAAAACAAAGTACCGATAGGTAATTAATGTAATTAACAAGTCCTAGTTTTTTTTGATAATTTTGAAAAAGTGCCCTGTTGATGAACAAATAAGAGAAAAGTATAAACAAAAACGCACTTTGTTGAAAACATTCAAATACAGGAATTTGTGGTACGGAATGAACAGTTATGGCAAGTTTCCTAATTTTTTACTTCATTTTCTTTTACAGCCATTTGAAGTCACAATTTATTTTCAATATTATCACTTTTAAGGGCGGATATTCCTAAAGCACTTGGCAAAAGAGTTAAGTATACCTCAGTCTCTAAGTGTTGCATTTAACACTTTTAGCGTTCATCAGTTGACCATCCAGATAACTTGAACCTTCTGTACTTGAAGACAGTTCATCATTTGTTTAAGAAAATGAGAAAAACTCTTCCGGCAATGTTAAGTTCATATGTTTTGGGATTTATTATTCATGCTCTAGGAAAAGATGGAGCACTCCGTCGTCAAACGTCAATCCGAGCGGGCTTTCCAATTTTATGTCACAACTGGCGTCGGAGCTAAATTAAAATATTGACCT
>KN882649.1:34686-50499 GCA_000934455.1 Apostichopus parvimensis
GTCCACTGAGGAAAAAGAAACATTATAAAGTCAAATATTGAGGTCACTGGTTCTTATTTGAAACAATAATTACTAGCAGGGATAATGGTAATTATATACAGTAGGGTAATTATCATAGAAAGAGACAACAGTGGCTAACAGCTGTTTCATATAATCCCGTATGAGACATAATAAGGTGTCATCTCCTTTACTGGACAACGGAGAGTTATCATGCACAAAAGTGTTTTCCTATCTCCTTTTCTGGTAACAGAATGTGATAACTCAGTTCTTCCCCAAAACCGAAGACTGTTAATGATAAGTCATAGTTCAGCTACTAAAGCTGATGTACCAAACTGTGAAAGATTTATCTATTTCAAAGCTTACTTTTTCCTGTACAGGCTTTAATATCAAACTTATATGAAATGGGGTCATGTGAAAGGACAGACCCATTGATAGCACAATCACTAAAACATTTATGATACAGGTTAAACCTCTTATTTACATGCAACATTGGTTATTTCTGTGCAACCATCAGGTGCGAGCAACTGTATCTAATGCTACACATCAGAAAAAGATCACTTGAAAATATTTTATCCAAAGACTAACCCCCCTAAAAATGAAGAAAAAAATTACTACCTTTATAAAATAAGTACCAGCATGAACTCAGTACATGCACTGTCTGCACCAACTTCCATAAAAACATTAGAATCAAAGAGAAGTGTTCCCTCCTCTGCTGACCTAATGTGAGGTTTACATGTCTTTTGTTGCTATTCATACATTTGAATAAAGTTTTGAAAGCATGTCCACTTTTGACTTTCATTCTCCAACAACACTCACTTGTTAATATAGAGTAATTGTTTGTCTCCATCTGATCTCAGTTAACTTTCACATACTCCCCTTTTAGCTAAGCAAAGACTTAGTTTGATACATTTCAAACTGTCGTCAAGTTCAATTTAATTCATTTCCAGACAAATAGTCATTTGCAGACAAAGTTAACCCTTCTGATGCTGCTTACTGTACTTTTTCTGAGACACCATTCATTTCACTTATGACGAGATCCCTAAGTATAATATTCTCTCACCATCAAGTTAAACAGCATTTGGACACTTGAAAAGAATTTTACAAAATGTGACAACTGGTTTCCTGTATTGACCTCAGATAACAAGGACAGGATTTTATTAAACAAACTGAAATTGTTTATGAACAACTTTGCTACACACTACACAAGCAAATAAACAAATAAAGAGGTATTTCCTGGCTTAACCGTTTTGGTTTAACTTAATTTTCCAGTGCGGACCCCTACCATATATTGATATGGCTTTATAATTAACCCTGATTATAGAACATCACCCTCTTTTGAGAAACAAAAACGACAAAGATAACAAAGATGAAAATGTTTCTTGGTATAAATTCTGGTGGCTATTTTTCTCAAGAGTTTTGGTTTTATTTCCCAAGACATCCAACTTAGAAGATATGTAGCACATGGGCCAAATTTATACACACCCATAGAGGACCATACATGTAACTATCTTTCAACCTTACTGGATGGAAAAAATACAATATGGTTTAGGACAAAGACTATGACTAACCTTTGACATAAACATGAAACTCACCTTCCACAACATCAACACAGAAGGTGCAAGTAGCTGTGTTACCAGAGGGATCTTCAAAAACATAGGTCACTGTTGTACTTCCACTCTGGAAGAATTGTCCAGGATTATTAGTTCGTGATTGAAGATTTACAGTACCAGAGTTATCAGTAGCAGTAGGTTCACGGAATTGAACGGTGGTGCCAAATCCATTCAGAGGTATGGTCTCTGTAACATCTAGTCCTACACAGGCTACAACTGGTGGTATGGTATCAACTGAGGTAAAGATAAACACATTTATAAAAGTACAGTGTTGCTGTCAAAAGATTAACTATCACACTGTGAAGCTTTAGGGTGCTCTTACACTAGATCCGGATCAAATTCCCTGAAGTTATCAGACGATCATCTCTCCATGGGGTAAACTTATGCATTGATCCGGATGCTTTTACACTTGAGTCGTACTCTGATCCTCCCTCGCTATTGCTGGATGTTGGTAAAAATATCAGATTGGAAATGTGTCATACGCAGCCACAGATCGCGTAGTACGTATACTCCAAAACTTTCATTGCCATGGTAGCATAGCCTTAGGGTGGCAGTACTACGTATGCACGGCCCACACGCACTCAATCTATGTAGAAATTAGCACATGCATGATACAGGCAGGAACACTAGCTAAACTAGCAAGATGGAGATTCAAAGGCTAGTTGCTGATTCTTATATGTACCATATGCAAGGATGATCAGGATGCAGGCTTTTGACAATGAAGATCGAAGGAGAAGACTTGCCCTGTTCTTCACCGAGGCAAGAAGACGTACTTAACACATGTTTGAAGTACTGTGGAAATTACTTGCGGAAGCCATGGTGGAAGAACAACACTGTGTACGGAGGGCAAGGTGGATGGAAGCAAGCACAGATGTAAACTGGGATCACATGCTTCAGCATTTAAACGGTGAATGCAGAATTTCAAACTTACATCACAGCTTCTATAAATCTTTAGGAAAAGTCACACCTACAATAGGGATAAATCCAGCAATCAAAACGGGAACTAAACTCTCAAAGTGACTACGTAGAGATATAGTTGCGGGAGAAAATGCAATGAGAAACATGTGACTGTGAAGGACTAGAAATTCACTCCAGAAAGTATGTAACATAATGAGGTCACCAGATATCTCGGGTCACTGTTGATGCGGGAGTGTTTACATTACAAAATTGATCTTGACATCCGTATCAGATCCTGGTCTCTGCCAGCATCAATATAGGAGGATCAGATCCGGATCTGAACTGTGTTTACAATCCAGCCGTGATCTCGATGTCAGGATCAGATCATGATCGGGATCTAGTGTAAAAGCACCCTAAGGCACTAAACATGTTGTGATCATGAAAGTTGTAGAAGAAAAGTGGATATATTTTGAAAGAGATGACAGAATAAATATTATTCAGTTTGTAACTTGTAGGAATTTCTTGTCGAGTGCATATAGAGGATAATCATATGCCCTTGCTGGTAACAGAAAGAAATTTAGATAAACTTGTATCATGCAAATGCAAGACACAACAGCAGCCTATAAAGTAGCACGCATACTTGTAGCATATACATAACTATGTTTAGATGTTCATAAATTTTGAACACACTAACAGCTTAATACCCCTGTCACCTTAATGTAAGGTGACCAGACGTCCCCGATTTTCGGGGACAGTCCCCGATTACAGTGTGCTGTCCCCGATGAACAAGTGTCCCCGAAAATGTCCCCGGTTCGTCAAAATGTTCAGGAATTTTGAAAATATCCCACATTATTAGTAAAATAATTGTAAAAACAAAATTTAGTCAAGTGTGCTGTCGCAGAACGGAACTAACCAGTATTTCAGGTGGGCCAGTGTAAAGTGGAATATGCTAGATCGATGTAGCCTAGCACTCTTTTGTAAAGTAAGTAAATTTCATGTAAGGAAAAGCTACATTTTTGAAATAAAATTGATTTAAAAAGTGCTTCTAAGTATCACCATTTTACATCTAAGCATCTTAGGCACTTGAAAATTTTCCAAAGGGGAGGGGGAAACCCCCTCCCCTTAGCCCCATCCTCCATATCAGTCAGGCAATAAATGTCCCTGATTCCAGCCAGGCAAATATGGTCACCTTACCTTAATGTAATATATGAACCATGAGCATCTGCACAGATATGTAGAGAGGTGGTGGTGGAGAGGGGGGGGGGGGGTTTCTACTCTGAAATGACACAACTGAACAATAGTGATTTGGCTGTTTTCCAAATTACAAAGTTTGCAAGCTGTTAAACTACTTCAGACAAACTGATGATGCTTTGTTCAAAATCATTTCCATCTACTATATCAGCAACACAATCATTGAGTGTGATTTTTATTGTGGAGCAATAAGGCTTAGCTTTTAAATTATTTGTATTTAAAAAGACTTACTTTCAGTGACTATGACCCTGAATGTACATTCAGCAGTGTTTTCAGCAGGATCAACAAAGATATAAGTTACTTGTGTTACTCCTGAACTAAAGAAGGTTCCTGGACGTGGGTTCTTTGCTGAAGTGAAACAACTCCAGAGTCATCGGTTGCTGTTGGCTCAGTAAAGAAGACAGTCTTCCTCCTGTTCCTAATGGTGTAGTTTCAGTCACATCTGGAATACAGCTCACTACTGGTGGGACGTTGTCCTCTAAAATATAGAAAGACAAAATATTGTTTTGGAGACTGATGATGCCTTGGTTAGAGTTCAAGTCGAGTTATCGGTGTAATGTTACTCACATCACAGTGATCTTGCCATTTATTAGCATTATGTTACCCATATAGGTGTGTTTCTCTGCCAACAGCATTAAATCTTTAGCAATTACATGATTGTACACATACCTGGAGTAACTGTGACAGTAAAAGTGCAAAATGCTGTATTTCCACTTGGGTCAACAAAAATGTATGTCACTTGTGTTGTTCCTGGGCTGAAAAAGTCTCCAGGTGCATGACTTCTAGACTGAAGAGAAACAACTCCTGAGTTATCAGCAGCTGTTGGCTCTGTCCAAGACACAGTGGTACCAGTGCTGTCAATTGTCACTATTCTTGTGATGTCTTGTATGCAGGTAACATCAGGTGGTGTATCATCAACTGAAAAAATGAAACGAAGAGTCTAAAAGCTAATGGAACTTGCTGGAAATATTAAAATTTATTTAAAACTTTCAATATTAATAATTTTTCTTTGAGTGGATAATGCCAGGACTTGAAGTAAGAAAAAGTCACAAATTGTGACAGTATTCTGATATATTGAACAAACTCATGTCAAAGTGCTGAAATGATGATTCTCAGCAATTATCTGTTATCATAGCAAAACTAGGTTTCATAGCATACCAAAGCTAAACACCAATATTTCCTAGGTGTATCCCAATAAATTCTGACAGAAAGAAGCGTTTTGATCACCCCAAATGTTCAGATTATAGTTAATCTGGTGAAACTATATAGAAATGTAAAAGTGATTATAACTGCTTCAAAATAAAACACAATGGTATTTAAAAGATGTATTAGCTTACTTATATCCATTGTCACAACTTTAAGCTATGCATAGAATCAAGTGATATTTCCAATTGGTAACTGATACGTACAGTTTGTACCGCCATGACTTATAGTCAACTATCTATGAAAACAGCTCTCACACTACTATTTTACTGTTGATCAAATAGTTGAATGTAATCAACACTTTTCTGTATGTTGTAATTACAAATCATAACTTTGACCTTATTTGATACCAATGATGTTCTAAGTAACTTAACAGTACCATGTATGGTTAGAGAACCATTTAATATCTTTAGCTGCATCATCAAAGCTGGCATCTGTCAAGATTACTATAAAACTCTTTCTTAAGCATATATCACATGACTGCTTGGTATAAATACTTTAACTGGTTCTAAAAACAAACAAACTGGAAGATCATACACTTCCTTCATTAAACACTTCCATGTCATGTCTTTACTCCACCAAAGTCAGAAAGTGAACCAAACAAACATTGCCACAACACTTTTTTACATTTAAAACCACAGACAGAAAACTAGTTCAACAAAGAAAGGAAACCACTGTATGGTAGTCCCTGGCAAATCACTGGCAAATCCACTTGCAAAGAGACTAACTTTTAAGCAGGATTACTTCATCCATTCATCATAATAGCATTTGCATTAGATCCAAACACCAAGGATGAATTTAAGCTAAGACATCAGCTTTTAACTGATCAGGTTTGACAATCCAAAGCATCATACACCCACACATACACACCCCATCACCATCGCATATCCTTTCATCTATGGCGATGAATAAAGAATCTACACAGACATGTAGGCAAGAACCAGAAAGCGAGTTGGTTTCGTGACCTTTGACCTCTACCAATTTCAATAGGGTTCTTGCATTCAAGCTAGAGCTACTTTTTTTTTTTTTTAATATTTTTATTTAAAATTTATTTTAAGAGGGTAGCTCGTTTAGCAATAGCTTTAATCATCCACGAGGCCCTCTAATAAGACATATAATAATATAAAATGTATGAAAATTTAAGAAGTCATAAATACATTAAAAATGCTTAATAAAAAAGCTTCTTATTAAGTATGAAGATTAAAAAAGATGTATTCCTTGAGTTTTAACCATTTGTTTTGAGAAAGAGCGGATTAATTTCCACTTGACATACAAATTGGAAGACATCATCGACAGTTTAAAAACCCAGGGAATGCAAGAACGGAGTTCTTCTAAAAAAAAAATAATAAGGGAGAGCATGAAAGATGAGTAGATATGAAGACAAAATGACACTGGGAAAACAGTCAGACAGGACAAAAAAGACTGGAACAAAACAACTTTTCTTCGTACAGACAGCCACAAATTCATGGTTTGGGAAAGGTGCGATTGCAGGCATTACAAATTTTGATGAATGATACCGCAACTTAGCAACATTGGACTAGCATAAATTTTTGCAACAATTTATGGCTGTTTTCCTTTCTGCATACATAAATAGGATATGATAGTAAAAGAGAGATTTTACCAAAGGTAGAGATAGGTTTGAAAACATTTTTCACAACTTAGTGGACACTAATAAATATGAGGTATATATCAAGTAGTTCCTGTGAAGGTACACAAATGCTATTTATGAATACCATTTTGACAGGTAGATCCTTCAAATCCCTCTTGACATCACAAGCAAATGATGAGCCTGAACCTTTCCCCAAACGAGTTTATGACGAATTACCTTGCCGAAAATATGTTCAGAACATGAAACAAAATAATGATGAAACATACAGTAAAGCATGCTTTAACCACAACCTGTGGGTATATTTGTTGAGGCATGAGGGGGGCGGGGGGCGGAGTTGCTATTGTTATGGCATACAGTACAATGTGTTTCACCATATGTATTGCAGTTATGCACAATGGCTTCACAATGGCTCCTGGGGTGGGATGTATGTGTCACTCTCCTGGAGTGGGTTGTTTGTGCCACTCTCCTGGAGTGGGTTGTTTGTGCCACTTTCCTGGAGTGGGTTGTTTGTGCCACTATCCTGGAGTGGGTTGTTTGTGCCACTTTCTGTGTAAACGTTTAATATACAATGTATGATTAGCGATCAAACTAAAATTTGAATAGTCACAAGACATCTTTAATTAGTGTTCAATAAGGTTCAGCATATAATCATGATCATCCATGTGAACAAGGCTTAGATTATGTACGACTTTCCAATGATGTATTGTAATAAATGCTTGAAAGGAATAAACACTTTACACAGGAAGACCAGCTGACAGTTTGTCTGTTTACAAAGGTTGCACTTTATGCATTCTGAACTTAAATCAAATTGTTAAACCGACATCGTCCTCAGATCAAAAAAAGAGAGAAAGTCCCTGAGCCAAATGTCTCCTTTGGTTGAGGCAAAGGTTGGTGCACTTCGTGAACTAGTGCTAATTTACATTACTGTAACTGCGAATGCTTGCTGAATGAGTCTTTGTTGGAATCTTTGTAAAAAATGTTCTTCCTATCCATTCTAAGGTGAAAACCAATTTGGTATGTATCTTATATAGCTATTCAGTCCTTCCAATGTTAACTCGCACACTGAATAAAATTAGAGATTATTGTGAGGTTTTGTTTTAATTACTTGTCAGTAACAGTTAGACTAATTACAGTGAGTTGGGAATGGAAAGCAAGGCCAAAGTCAAAAGCCTATTAGACTTAAGTAAATTCTGAATTTACCATTTATCAATGATATCATTAAGAAATGTCAGAAATTTAACTACTAACCACAGATTAACCAGAAAATTGATTGACAAATAAAGCTTGTAATTACAGCAGGTTTGAAGAAGAACAACAAAAATTCCTTTAAACCTACTACAACTACTGCAAGCTATCCCTGGGAACCATTGTTTTTTGGTTCAGCAATTATAAGGACAATGTCATTCCAGCAGGGTGAGTTGACTTACATAAAAAGATAAATTTGGTACAATACCAGTAATAAGCACTTGCAGTGTTGAAAACTACTTTATTTTTTTCTTTCTTTCAAGCTGTAATAGGCATTTATGGCAATTCAGAAACTGTTTCAAAGCAAACCAACCAAAGGCAAACAAGTATTATGACCTGATAAACTGATATATTGTTAACACAATGGGTTAACTGTTATAGGAATACTCTACATTGTTGGTGTATAATCATGACCAAGCAATTCTTTATAATAATGATAAAATAATGTATACCTTCTACACTACACTTCCTGTTAAAAAAAATTAATTTAAAAAGGGGCTTTGTCATGCATTTTCTAGGAAATTTCAAATTGGCCTACAAAGCAATACAACATGAACATAACCTAGTACTGAAGTTTAATCACATGTGGAAGTGAATTTTTCTATAATATTCTCTATATATATGCTACTACTGTATTAATTGTTTCTTTTTTGTTTAGAAATTTAGCATCTTTTGTCCTGCAGTAAAAACTGCCTCTGGAAACAACCCTTTAACATTTTCAAAACTTGGAACAAATTTGCTTCACCTATAGTTTCATAATATGCATCAGTAGTCTAATGCTTTGGGAAGCTATTGTCTGTCTGATGGGGATGAAAAGCGTGTGGTTTGGAGGTAAAATTCAGAATCCTACCTCCTTTTGAGACTTCTCAAAGATGAAGTATTTTAATCATTAACAAATAAAATGTTAAACATTAGACTTACCAATGGCACAATCAGCCCCAGAGAATCCATCAGTACACACACAAAAAAATGCACTGGTGCCAATTCTTTGACAGGTACCACCATTTGCACATGGTTGATTGCTACAGGGATTAGCTGCAATGACATAAACAAATATTTGCAACATTTTCGAATATTACAATTCGGTGGACAACTGACAAATAAAGCTCTGTGCCAAAACAAAAAATTATCCTTTGGGCTTTCCAAGACACTATCTATCACTGACCTAGTCAGGGTAACAGCTTGTCATTTGGATAACCCAAGGAGTAAATTCAGGGCCTTTTTTTTCTTCACAAATTTACATTCATGAAACACTGAAGGTTACTAAAATTACTCATCATGTTCTTATGGCTGTCCATATCACTATGACAAGAAAGTTTATCCCCAAAAAATATTGAAAATTCTCAAACAAAATGTTCACTATTTCAAATCTAATCATCTGATTTATAAAAAAAAATTATTTCTATGATAATACGTTATTCTTGAGGAATTTATACTAAGACAGATTAGGAAAATGCAGGATATCAAACCAAATATGAGTAGGTCAAAGTAGGACAAACTTTGAGCAATCAAAGAATTTGAGCAATCAAAAGTTTGCCTTTGGTGAACGATCCCGCTGAGGATGAAAATATCGGGCTCACTATGCATTAAGAGAGTAAATCAAGTAACAGACCAGAGCAAGTCTAGCCATGCTAGGGTCCAAAGAAGCAGGTAAGAAGTAGACAAAAGCAGGACCTACCATTTTGACAGAGATCTCCCTCAAACCCATTGGGGCAAGTACACTCAAAGGTACTTTGGCCGTTGTTCTGATTCCAAAGACACGTTGCACCATTAAGGCAAGGGTTGGGTACACATGGATTAGTACTTGGGATCACTGATAGGGAAAATTATTATTGAACCCAACTTTTACTCCTGCATTTCAAAATCTTTTAATCAAGTGGCTATTTCATCAAAGACATATACCTTAAAACACCATTATGCATTTGGTCTTGACAGTCTTATGCATCTTACTGTACTGTTGTGTTACTGTGTTACTGTTAATGGTACTGTATTGTTAATATTCCTACAATCATGAGGAGGTACTCTTTTGCAAAAATTTTGCTGATTCCAGAGATCTTGCGGACAATAAAATTCGAACAAGACATAAATGTGCATACACGTGCAGGCAAACGTTTGACCGCAATACGTAATATTCATAAACAATATTGCCTACACCATGAAAAATGTTCGCTGGACTATAGTGCAAGGCATGCAACTATTAATCCAGGAAGTCCAGAAAGTTGTTATTCCCATACAGTATATGCAGTTAGTTTGAGTGATTCTATAAAATGCAGGGCTATGAGGCTTAGCTAAAACTTGCAGCATACATTGATGCCTTCATACCAAATATTCTCATAGCAAAGGCAGGTTAATTGCATGGACTTTTCTTTGATTATCTTGTATACATACTGTGACAAACATCAATTCTGTAAGTGATTAAGTTTGTGACATTTTTTGGTGTCCCTATTACCCAAACAACCTGTCAGATTTGATAGTTGTGGCGAAAAAATTTAAACTATCTAATGGACCGTTTAGCAAGAAGGAAGTCACATACTGTTGATTAACTTCCTTGCATTTTAGTGAAATGTTCGTTAAATACACGGAGAAGGTATCGTTCACAGTGTAAAAAGGACAATGAGATTTGTCATAGAAAACACTCCATCATTATGAAATAGCTCACATGCAGATATAATATCTCATCCTTGGACAATTAAGCAGAAAGAATTGTTCTGGGGATTATATTATACCATTATATTGCAACCATGCTTAATGAGTCATGTCCAATAAGATGCAGATTTAACATTTTGTTTTGTGAAAGAATATTTGGAAACACTGGCTATATTGACCACAAGTATTTTTGTATCGTAATAGCAGATTAAAAACTTCCTGCCTTCCCTCTACTTCTAATTACCTATTTTGGTATATTACGTACTAATTATCTATTTTGGTGTACTATGTACAAACTACCTTGTTGGTATATTATGCATTAATTATCTATTTTGGTGTATTACGTAGTACGTACTAATTACCTATTTTGGTGTATAACGTACTAATTAACTAGTTAGTAAATTATGCACTAGTTACCTATTTTGTATATTACTTGCTAATTACCTATTTGGTGTACTATGTACAAATTACCTAGTCGGCATATTATGCATTATTTACCAAGTTTGGTGTATTACGTAGTACGTACTAATTAATTATTTTGGTGTATTACTTGCTAATTACCTATTTGGTATGTTATGCACAATTACCTATTTTGTATATTATGTCCTAATTACCTATTTGGTATATTAGGTACACCACCCCTTTTAAGAAAACCAGAAAGCCAGTGGGCTAATTGTGATTCCTTGCCAATTGAGATTATAATCCCAAGTTTTCGTCATTGTTGATTAAATTGATCAGCAAGGTTTTTTCACTGACTGTGGACCTACCTACTAAATATGTTAACTTACCATGTTAACAAGCTATTTTTACCAAAATTCAACCAAAGCCCTCGACATCGAACATACATTATCATGTACCTGCTATCTAACAACACCTTCACACAAAGTATGATTCAATTCTGAAAATGTTTATATTTGACCCTGTGACCTCATTAATATTCATGAGATGAGCACCAAAATCAATAGGGCTCTTAAGTTTACTCACTATGGCACATATATGTACCAAGTATGAGTTCAGTCCAACTTGTCGTTATTTAATAGTGTTCGGCCGATTATATGAAAATCGGTTATTACCGATTAGTTCATGTGGCAATCGGGCCGATGCCGATTATTTCATCATTTTCGTGGAACTGGCTTCTCCATAACATTAACTTAAGTAACTATTGGAATACTAATTAAATCTGTCATTGTACACATGACGCAAAAATATTATGTTCTGTCATTTCTGGCTGGAATATAGGCCTAGTCCATCTTAATTAATTATGAAAAAGCTTGAAATTACTTGAAATTACTTACCATATATGTTTTGACGTACCCAAACATAAGTAGATTTGTAATAAAAAGTCATGTACTTCACGAGTATTGCTAATGCCTTTTCTTCTTACCTATACCAACAAATCCACACAAATACACTTATTAACAAACTCAGGCTTGCTTAACATGTTGAATGCAGCACTAACATCCCTTCTCCTCATGTCCAAGCTAGGATTGTCTAAAAGTGTCCAAATTGTGAATATTGCGACAAAGTATTATGACACTCGTATGAAACTTTATTTCAGTGACTGCTTTTACCTCTATCACAAATTTCCCATTTCCACCTGAAACTGTTACTGGTAGAGTTGAAGTCTATAAAGAGGGTAGCAAGTGATTCCATTTTGACAGGGATTCAGGTCACTTGGATTAGTTCCAAAACTCTGTAGTAATAGGTACATGATGACTGTCAATCCTTTCTTACTTCTATTTTCCATTCCATGAAACAAGTGACAATATTTAAAAATATGAATGTTATAAGGATGGTAGCCTTTTTATGCCTTATTTCCAAAAATAAATAATCGTCTACTATCTCAAATATATGTACTGTAGTTACAACAATGAGAAAGATGAATCTTTTTAGGGAGTCATCACAAATGGTATAAAAAGAGATATGCAATATAAAAGGGACAATTTTCTCAATAATCAAAGACACCTTGTTTTCCAAAATTACGATTGTTTAGCATCTTTTCTACAAAGTCTAGACAAACAAAATTTTCGGAGGATATCAAATATCGTACCAATTTGACAAGCTTGTCCTGTAAAGCCACTAGGGCACAGACAAAAGAGCCCAGTGAGACCTAGGTCAATGCAAGTTCCTCCATTCAGACAAGGTTCACTGCTACATGGAATGACTGATGGTACAATGAAAAATGTAATGTTAATTTCATGAAGTCAGGTAAGAAAAGGAAGATGTTAAAGAGTAATGCATCAAAATCTATGAATTCCTGAAAGTTTTTCAACAAGATAAAGAGGTGTATAGAGATAGAAGGTAATGAATTACTCACAAACTAAAAGATGTGTTAAAATGCTTGCATAAATCAGAATAGAAATTACCGTCTCCACAGGTGACCCCAGTGAAGCCATCTAAACAGGTACATGTGAACTGGACTCCAACACTGGGTAAACACGCTGCACCATTTAGACAAGGATTAGGGTCGCAGGGATTCAATACTGTAGATTAATGGATACAATGATGGAATATAGAAAAATAATACATTCTTTTGTATTTATCATACTAACACACAAGTTAGAGAGACCGAATTTATTAATGAGGTATCAAGTTAGAAGTGTATGTTGAAAAGTTCTATTATCAATATCCAGAAAACCAACTTCATGAGTGTATTTTGAGCTCAATTATCTAACTCCAGATCACCAACTTCATGGTTGTATTTTGAGTGCTATCTAACTCCAGATAACCAACTTGCATCATTTTTCAGGTAAGAAAGGGAAAATTGAGGTATATAAACCACATCTGAATTGTTTTTTCTGTGACAGGAAGCTTAAGTATTATGATATAATTTAATAAAATGAGTTCAAACAAGAAATTGGTGTGACCAATGTCAAAGCAAGTCCCTCCATGAGGACAAGGATCACGGCTGCATGGAATGACTGACAGTGGAATGAAACAATGTTACTTGCATGATATTTAGAACTGATAACTAACAATTTGATGAAATAAGCTGCAGGCCGGGACAAGAGTCACAGGGATTAACGACTTTGGATTATTGCTTGTACTGTCTCCTCTTGTCTCCATCTCCTCTTAGTTAGCATTCAATTATAAATTTCCCACGCTTTACTTCAATTCAGAAAGTGACAAAGATTGTAACTTGGAATTGAAAGAGTGCTGCAACATGTATCACATCCTCATCTCTTGACTGTGACTTATTATACTCTGGAAAAGTGGTTTTATTAGTGCATCTAATCTGAGTAATTTATATAGAAGGTGTATTGAGGAAATTAACACCATGACAATGGCTGCAGCAACGTATGCCCAGCTGGATATAGTATAAATTAGAACAAAGTAGCGGTGAATATCTACTAATATAATAAATATATCATAATACTAAGCAACCTCACAAAAAGCACCAATAAAACCTTCAACATTGCAGAAAAAACTGACTCCTGTGCCAGCAAAGCATGTAGCACCATTCTGACAAGGGTTATTTGCACATGGATCAATGACTGCAAATAAGTGTACAGGTAAAATATAAATGAATTCTCCAGAATTGAAGAAGTTATATTAAAGTACAAACGACTTATTTCTTCTTTGCAAAAGTGCTGACAGAGTGACCCTGCAGTTCAAAGCATGACATCATAGATTCTTCTTTAAAGTGTAAGCTTGATTAATCATTTCATGGAGGCATATAAACACAATTTCAATTTATCTACTGAGATGGATAGAAGTGTTACAATACTTCAACATGCACACGTAAAACTCAAATACTACGGTACATTTCTTGATAGCATGTTAAGACTGAATCAAGTTAACTATACTAACCAATATCACAAATAGGACCAGTGAAACCTTCAACACAGTTGCAGAAAAAACTGACTCCTGTGCCAGCAAAGCATGTAGCACCATTCTGACAAGGGTTACTTTCACATGGATCAATGACTGCAAATGAGTGAGAAGGTAAAATATAAATGAAATGTTCTTGTCACAGTAACAATGAAATGAATAAAACCATTAATGGATCACTGAAGTAGCAATAGATTACACCAAAGTGGAAAAGTATGATCCATTTAACTGTCAGAACACTTTCATTATAAGACAGATGGTGTTAGATGGCATGAAAGTGACTTTATCATTCAACAAACAGCAACATAAACACTTTTCTATGAACATCTTTCTTAGTTTACAACAACATGACATGAATGTGGATGAAGATTGATGGCTGTTTAATGTTACAACACATACCTATGTTACATAGGTCTCCTGTGAATCCTGGTTGACATGTGCATGAAAATGACAACCCTTGACCTGGGTTACAGATGGCACCATTCTGACAAGGATCCGGATTGCATGGATCAACAACTAGAGAATGTAAAGTAATAGCTTTGTTTAGTTTTTACCACAGTTTTAATGAACTACAGGGAAAAGTTTGAAGATGTTTTCTTTCTTGTCTCTTGGACAACAGTTCTTCCTTTTTTGTTGTCCAAACAGCACATTTGGTTGTTCAAACATGTATGTATAGAAGAGATGTGTAGGTTTGTTGAATAAAGCACCATCATTGGGCCAGTAAAACTAAGCTTGGAGTGGATCATAGGTATAGCAATAGTATTGCTTTATTTCAGTTATCTCTAAAGTGAGGGAGGGCAATACCAGGGTATCATCTTATTTATTTGAGGTATTAAGTTAAAATGCAATCAGAATTTGATGTTAAGAACTAAAGCTGATGGTAGTTGTCTCAACAAAAATTGGATCGTCTCTGAGGATGCAAAGACCGTTAGAAAATTGGCTTGACCAACAATGAAAATGATTGTCTTCCTATACAAAAGTGTACACTACTGATTAAGGCAAAACACATAACTGACTTCTGCACAGATATACTCTTCTCTTTACCAATGAGCGCTCATAGGTCATAAAAAGGAAAATGGGTGGCATGTCCAAAATATTATTATATCGTAATCAGAATTATTTCCATCTCCAAAATGTGAAAGGCATCATTCCAAATGAAATATAAGGGAAGGAGGTTGTCAAACAGTTTATCTAAAAGATTATGTACTGTCTCAAACAATTTACCTATTTCACAATTTTGTCCAGTAAAACCATCTTGACATGAACAGAAAAAGAGTTCTGTATTCAGCATGATACAATTTCCATTATTCAGGCAAGGAGCTGGGTCACATGGATTAGTAACTGTGAGATCAAATGAAGAGGTGAAACTTCTTTATTGATGCATGAATGGGCTGACAAAAACATCTCCAGAATTGAAGATGTTATATCAGAGTACAAACAACTTATTTCTATTTCTCGAAAGTGCTGACAGAGTGGCCGTGTTCCTACAGTTCTAAGCATGAAATCACAAATTCTTTTTAA
>KN882649.1:51646-68113 GCA_000934455.1 Apostichopus parvimensis
GGGTATCATCTTATTTATTTGAGGTATTAAGTTAAAATGCAATCAGAATTTGATGTTAAGAACTAAAGCTGATGGTAGTTGTCTCAACAAAAATTTGGTCGTCTCTGAGGATGCATGCAAAGACCGTTAGAAAATTGGCTTGACCAACAATGAAAATGATTGTCTTCCTATACAAAAGTGTACACTACTGATTAAGGAAAAACACATAACTGACTACTGCACAGATATACTCTTCACTTTACGAATGAGCGCCCCTAGGTCATAAAAAGGAAAATGGGTGGCATGTCCAAAATGTTATAATATCATAATCAGAATTCTTTCCATCTCCCCAAAATAAGTAAGGCATCATTCCAAATGAAATATAAGGGAAGGAGGTAGTCAAACAGTTTATCTAAAAGATTATGTACTGTCTCAAACAATTTACCTATTTCACAATTTGGTCCAGTAAAACCATCTTGACATGAACAGAAAAAGACTTCATTATTTGGCTGACAAAAACAATGCCAGAATTTAAGATGTTATGTCAGAGTACAAACAACTTATTTCTATTTCTCAAAAGTGCCGACAGAGTGACCCTGCAGTTCAAAGCATGACATCATAGATTCTTCTTTAAATTGTAAGCTTGATTAATCATCTCATGGAGGCATATAAACACAATTTACAGGGTTGGCCGGTTTTAACCAAGGCGGTTTAAATCGCCCGGTTTAAACCTGTTAAAACCTGGTTTAAACCGGGGGTTTTGACCACCTAAAAGTGGTCAAAACTAATTTTGTGCCAAAACTGACATGTTTGTCAACCCAATAAGAAATTTTCATCGACAGCAAGTATCTAAACCAAGTAGGCCCCTATCAAGCAATGTTCAAAGGACATATGTGGAATACAGATATACAGTATTATTAAAGAGTAGGCCTACTGACACATATAAAATTGAAGAACTTTTATTTCCATGAAACTTCCTAACTAAAATTTACAGTCTAAAGTTAAACTGCAATTGAACTTGGAACAACTAATTTACTACAGCTCAAAAAAGGCATGTCAAGATTTCTGTTGATTTATCAGTACAGGGCAATTCTGTTAATAGGTATAAACCCCCTATTGGCAAAAATATGAAATTTGGTCAAAAAGTACAATTGGTGTTGGACGTACAGTACATCTCCAAAAAATGCCAACTTTAAAATATCTGTTTCTCAACACTTGTTCCCAATTGAGCTACTTAACTTGCATCATTCAATTAATGAAAATATGTCTGATACTAATTATCAACATGTGAATTACATTTTGCATATTCCCGCTACATTCGTTGGTTGGTGTTCAAATATTTTGCACGGGTACGTCCGACACCGAAAAAATGTACGTCCGACACCAACCATATATATAAAGGTGATTTCTGGCAATTGCAACCATGCTGATAATTGTATGCTGTAGTGCAATACTGAGTGTTGAGAAAGTTGAGGCGTAGCCTAGTCAGAACATACATGTGACATTTTCATCAGCTTCACATTTTTGTATATAATTTCATACTGATTCTTGGGAAGAGAAGCAACCAAATGGGAGAATACCTTAGAACAGATATTATGAACACTCCAATTGTATGCAGTATACCTCACACCACCCAAGACCATCTGCAGAACTTTGTCGGGAGCTTCCGAATTATTTTTTAGTTTTGACCGGTTTAAACCGCTTTGTGGTCAAAACAGGTTTTGACCGGTCAAAACCCAACTCTGAGTCAATTTATCTACTGATATGGATAGAAGTGTTACAATACTTCAACATGCACACGTACAACTCAAATACTATGGTACATATCTTGATAGCATGTGAAGAATGAATGAAGATGATAATACTAACCAACATCACAAATAGCCCCAGTAAAACCTTCAACACAGTTGCAGAAAAAACTGACTCCTGTGCCAGCAAAGCATGTAGCACCATTCTGACAAGGGTTATTTGCACATGGATCAATGACTGCAAATGAGTGAGAAGGTAAAATATAAATGAAATGTTCTTGTCACAGTAAAAGTGAAATGAATAAAATCATTAATGGATCACTGAAGTAGCAATAGATCACAAGAAAGTGTAATAGTATGATCCATTTAACTGTCACAACACTTTCAATGTAAGACAGAGTTAGATGTAGGTGCTACATACCTTATTGAACTTTTGTAACTGATGCTGAAAGGAACACAGACCACAAATTGCTTTAATATACAAATTTGATATAACTTTGAGATAACTCTAACCATAAACTTGTTGGTGACACCTTTACCTTTTTATTGTTAAAGCTGTACAGTTCAGATTCCTTAAATGTCTTATGAAGATCATTACATGTTCTTCATTTACTGCACTACTAGATAACTTTTAACATAAGATAAATATAGTAATATACAATTATTATGCATATCATGAACATATGGAAAGTTTCGTAAGTGGTGAAAGTATTAATTTACGATGGTTGAATTTTGTCTGCAAAAGCAAAGGAATTCAATCTGCTACAGCACATTATTAGAGTTTATTTCTAAGAGAAGAACCTCAAGAAGTTATACATTTACATATCAATCTGTAGAGGTTGGCTAATAATGTGCACGGAATCCATTGGTGGTAAAGTCAGACTTTTGGAGTTTTACTTTGCTTGAACACATTGTATTCTTTTCTTTATTTTTTTTCTTTCAATTCATTTATTTGTTTATCGCCAAGTGTGTACAATGGGAAAGGAAGTCTCCTATATAGTCTTAAAAAGACTTAACAAAGTAGGAGACTCCCTGGGAGAAAAAAAAAATTTACAAATATATATAAATACAGCATATACATAACGATTAAATAAACAGTAATAATAACCTAATAATGCTGAGATGGATACGTGAATAGATTATATAATACTAGTACAAGTTCATAAATTCCTTTTTCAAATGTCTGGTGAATGTGGGTTTTGAAAGAATAGACTTCAACTTTTTTGATAGATCATTCCAACTTTGTATTACTCTATTACGAAGACCGAGTTTTCATATTTTACTATGGTAAAAATTGCAATGAGCGTTGTCGGCTTGTCTTGTGTGATGGTTATACAAGACTCTGTTACTAAATATAAAGTCATTAAAAGTGACTGGCAGTAATCCATTCCATGCTTTGTAAGCAAAAGTAGCAACCTTGACTGTTATAATACCCCAACAAGTCTCATACTTGCTTTCACCATCAAAACAAAGTATTTAACAGTAATTATAAAAGGTAACCTCTAGCTTGTGTAGTATTACTTGGACACAAGCACAAACATTACGGACAATAACATAGGGTGAGTTTACCTTCATGAGTTGATTGTTGTCCAGGAAAGTAGGATTTACCAATATAACCAAGCTCTAAAATCGCACTTGTAAAATTCCAACCCTTGGGTTAAGTCACAGGTCAAGTCTATGATTATAATGTTCAATTCAGGTTAGACACATTCAAGTCAAGTCAAGTCAAGACAAAAAGTTGCCAGAGTTTACACAAGTCAATAGTGAACTTCAATATATCACAAACACTCACTTTAGAGTGATCACAGAACTTAGTTTCAAGAGCACTTCCTTACCTACTGGCATGAAACCTTTAAAACTGACAGAATGGGGAACCTACATGTTTCTGTTCTTGACATAAGGTATATGTACAAGGTTTTCACTTTTTTATCCTGTTAATTTCAGATGACTCTTGACCTCCAAAAAGATCAATAAGGTCCTTCTATGGGCAACCTACATTTCAAGTATATAGAAAATGCTATGGTACCTGTATGCAAAACAGCTATACATCTTTACAATTGTATAGCAACTTGACCATTTGCATAGCAACTATTGGGATGCAATACCTGATAAATTATTCTCTGCAATGTATAGTTTTCACATTATTTTGACATATAATGTAACAATTCCCATGAATAAATTTCAACGCCATTCACACATGCCTAGGGCAAGCAAATTTCGAACATTTTGAAACCAATTTGACCATTCTAATGCATGCATGGCATTCCATGGAACATGCTTGACTAGAAGCATTCTGCACAAATTGTATGCAGGTCACATCATCAAGTTCTTATGCGCAATGACGGTATGGCAGAGCACATTAGGAATGTTGTACTGAGCTTAATTGTATTACATTTCAATCCACAACATTTCGAAGACACTAATTTCAACACAACCAGTAAATAAATTCAAACAAGAGTGCACATAGCATAGCAGTGAAACAGACATGTCTAATTGAGATGCACCTGTATATAAGCATAATACGTAATGTTTCCAGCATTTGGTTTCAATATTAATGGGGGATAAACCAGATTTAAAGATCTGTCTGGGCTAACAGTAATCATCCCTTTCTTCAAACATGATTCATTCTGTAATTGGCTAAATACTTATTGTTTCAATACAGCAGTATCACCAGCAATTTATTTCGCCATTCTTAAAAGCAGCATTTACGAAAGCAGCAAGCACACTACAGCTTCCTTATGACAACCAACCAGTTGGGAAAATATTTTCTATGCTGTTCCTTTATGTCCTGCTTTCAAAGCACTGGTTTTGTCAGTATGAATATCATGTTTCTATCAGATAAAGATTAAGAACTGTTCATACTGTCAAAACGAGTGCTTTGAAGCATGACATGGGAGGACAGTTTAGAGAGGTATAAGTAGCATTTGGAAATTGTCCCAACTGGCTGTGACAACATAAACCATCTCTAGTGTGGAATCTACTCCTTTGACCCACAGAACCTTACAGAAGGATTCAGGAAGCTGGGAAGTTAAACATGAAACTCAAAGTGTTAAAGGTGGGCTCGCTCGTAGATTCTGTCCTTCACACCACCCGTCACACCACCCGATCCAAAAATATTATCAATACTACCCTCTACCGGTTCGTCGCTGTTGTCACGTAATTTCTTAGCAATCCCGTATTTACGGCTAGTAAGCAATATACGGGTTTGGGTAACTGGAGCGATGGCCTTGGCGAAATTCCTGCATAGTTCTTGTCTGTGACAGTGTCAGTAGTATGCAGTAAATTATTACACCGCGTTTTCGTGTGTGTTGTGTGATACAAAACTCTGTGGTTTGTTCATACGTTCAGAACTGTTCACTACTAGTGGGCTGTACAGTACAGGTTACGGTCGAGTTTTGCATCAGGCGTAGCTAGGCCATGGTTTGACCAGGGAGCTGCTACTCTAGCAGCTCCCTGGTTTGACTATTTTTAAGCCATACATTAACTTGTAGAGTACAAAGTATACGACAATACAATCCTTTAGTTAGACTTTGGCCTATATACGCTTACAGTAGTTTTTAATATACGTTACTATCAATCATACCAAAAGTACATAGGTATAGATCTAGTAAAGTATCCATAAATTTTACCAAGATCTAGTCTCTTGACAGTATATCAACTGAAATAATCCTTCAGGAGGAGAAATGTGAGTTTATCACTCACCCGAGACTGCGATCTTCAAGACGAATCATATATAGTAATAAATCCTTATGTAATATTAAGTATTGTGTCATGCGGTGGAACTTAAGAGTTGAATAATATAATAAGGGCATTAGCCTGTTCCTTTTATTTGACCGTAACATTAACAAGAGAATACATATTGTCCTTCAAAGCACTTTTAAGGGCTTTAGCCAGTAACTTGTTTATGAAAAACAAAGCTTAAAATGAAAACATCCCTGGTTACAGAAATTCTATTGGAAGTGCACAGTAGTTCCAGTATTCGGGGCATCAGTCCCCTCTAGTCCAATTTCGCATCTCTTTGCACATGGTACCTTTCTCCAGTCCAGTGCAGTGTACGTCTTTTACTTCCCTTTTACCGTTCAAGTTTTGTTATTTTTAATTCGGTGCACCGGTGACGAGGATGGATGCAGCTAGGGCAAGTGCTCTGTGATCGCCTAAAGGGCCTGTGGCCAGGAGCCCAAATATAAGTAAATATGTATATTTATCTATATATGATATATGACAAAAAATGCTTTGTCTTTCCCTCCTGATATATAACTAAAATGCATATAAAAAAATTAAAATACAGACTGTGTCTACTGTATATATAATTCATACCTAAATTGAATGAAATACCAATTGTTCACAAATGACGGACTTGACCATACGTTTGATACCCAATGTTGTAATCACTTCAGAAAAAAAGTTCAACTTGGAATTTGCGTTTTTATTTTTGTGACACGAGTCAGTGTGTATCAGACTTATATTCACTATTAGTTTCTTGAGCTGTAAAAAAATGTCGACACGCGACTTCGGTTACAATATTTGCAAATACTTTACTCCAGTTAATACAAGACTGGTGCATCTGGAAAAGCTTGAAATACACTGGTTTGTTACGGTAAAATAGCATTAAATTAGGTTACTGCACTTCTGTAGGCTAAACTTTTGATATTCGATAAAGCATGCACAGCTTTCATAATGGGTGAATCAACTACGAAACCAGGGCACCCAAACCGGTCGGACTTCGACTGCTCACAATTGTAACCAAAGAGGACATTCAGTAAATACTTATGGTTGAACTAGACTACTTTTCAGATCATATGTAAACAATTTTGAACTGATACTGCATGGTTTGCATGCATCTTATTTCTTAAATTGGCTGCAAATTTTCCTATCCATCCTTCCACTGTCATTATTTTGTCATTTGTCCACAATATCATTTGGCTGAACTCCATATAGAGATCCCACATGTACCCAATATTTTTGATCAATTTTGATCATATCATACATGTGCCAACCAGGGACGTCGCTAGAGGGGGGTGTGGGGGTGTCTAACCCCCCCCCCCCAATCTTTGTAAAACTGACGATAGTTGGAAAATTTGAGTGCGACAGTCGGAATTTCCGACTGTCGCACTCTAAGTTTTCCGACTGTCGCACTCTAATTTTCATATATTCTTGTAATTTGTGAGTGACCTAAAAATTTCGGTCAAAATTGATCTTTAATCAGTCATATTTACCAAGTTTTCCTTGTCACATTGAGAAATTGTATCTCCCGATCCTTATACTTCACCATACAAAACTTCGTATGATTTTGAATACTCTAAAAAAAATGCCTAATAGAACTACTTTACAACGTATACCATTAAAACGCTCAATGCTAATCTACGGAAGCTTAAAAGTGCCATCAACATAAGAAAATTTTGCCCCATAAGGTGACATTTTTCAGTAAATTGTTTAGATTACAAGATAAAATCTTATCAAAACACAGAAAAATGTTGGATTGCTCAGTTGCTTCAACTAAGCATTTGAAAATTTTCTGAAAAATGTTTAATTGACAACTTATCATATCTCGTGAATTGGACATTTTGCTGCAAAATGTTCAATTGTTCACGTCATTCCATCTGAACAATTGAAAAATTTTCTGCAAATGTTTAATTGAGAACTTACCTTATCTCGTCAAATGGACATTTTTTGGCAAAATGTTCAATTGTTCACTTCATTCCAACTGAGCAATTGAAATATTTTTTTTTTGCAAAATGTTTAATTGACAACTTATCGTATCTCGTCAACTCAACATTTTTCTGCAAAATTTTAATTGTTCACTTCATTCCAAATGCTCAGTTGGAATGAAGTGAAAAAAAAAAAAAGTGAAAAAAAAAGCACTGTATTTTTTGGTAATTTCACTATGTCGTTGAATATAATTTGTTGAAAATTTGTTGTTTTCCCCTTTGTTACATTAACATAGCTTTTGTAGTTAGTAGTCTATGTAGCCTATCAAGCAGATAACTTATACTCAGTTGCTTACTTGCTTAACCAGAGTGATTAATAAGTTTGTGAAGTGAGGGCAAGTGGTACAACAGTACCGAAAAAAGTTCGGAACAAAAGTGCAGTCGCGAAAGATAGGGTGTCTGACTGACACTGACCGTATCGTTGACGAGTAGTGCTGGGGGGGGGGGGGGGGGGTACAAGGCAGCAGTGTCAGAATTTTCTGGCTCCAAAACCCATCCAGTTGGAATTTCAGCCACTACACCCCCCCCCCAATAATCAGGCCTTAGCTACGTCCCTGGTGCCAACCAGTAGATATTGGTCAGAAGTATTCTTGAGTATTGGATCACATACTGTAGGATATTCAGAAATGTTAGGTCAAAGAGGATGCAAACTTGCTATTTGGATAAGCAAACAAATATAACGCACATCACCTACAAGATCTCATCTTACACTGCAGGTTGCTCTATAACAATAAACTTAGGTGACCATAATGTTTTTCAGGAACCCCTGGGACATGTTAATGTACACATCTCCCACCTCCACATTCCTCCACTGGCCATGTTGACATTAAAAGTTCATGTTGTGCAGCCTGAATGTGTGTCACCAAAATGTTTGTGATTTTATGAGATTTTTACAAATGTCAGAAAATTTAACTACAGTTTTCAGACCTTGCCAACTCAATGGATATATCCCAGT
Source organism: Apostichopus parvimensis (assembly GCA_000934455.1). Lineage (NCBI taxonomy): Eukaryota > Metazoa > Echinodermata > Holothuroidea > Aspidochirotida > Stichopodidae > Apostichopus > Apostichopus parvimensis. The sequence goes on from KN882649.1 coordinate 60,037, forward strand.
AATGTTATTGTTTTCTTCTTAATATCCTTTGTTAAGCCCTTGCGAGGGTTCCTGAGGACATCCAATGCAGTATTTGAAGATATTGTTGACTTTCGTGAAAAGATTTTAAAGTACCACAATAGATTTCTATGCAGGAAATGTAGCATTTCATTTTCTGAATTTAGATTAATGGCATTTCAAGGAAAAACAGAGAGAACAGTTTAGTTTTCAAATTACAATTTTGTTTCATAAATACAGTATTCCTTTGGTCGGTGTGAGGCTACACTGAATTTGGCCACAAGTTTGAGACCAACTTTTGATTTCCATCTTCTCCCCCACACTCCTTGTAATAGTAAGAACACCCCTTGCTTACCAGTGTATGGGGAAAAGATGAAATAAAATTACCTTGTCATGTGATTGTCAAATTCATCTGTAAATCATCAACTGGAAGCAAATGCTTATTTGTTGAGATTTGATAAGCAGTAACTTTATAATTTGAGACAATGAGCAGTAAGAGTTTTGTCATTGTTGCCTTGGTTGGCAATTAACAATTTACTTGGAATAATTTGATGTTTCCATATTTACCTGTGCATGTAGATTGTTGTCCAGGTGGTGTGTAAGGTGAACCGGTGTAACCAGACTTGCACACACAGCTGTAGCTGCCAATGGTGTTAATGCATGTTGATGAGCTGCTATCACACAAATTACTGAATGAACCGATTGTACATTCATCGAGATCTGTAACCAAAGAGGACATTCAGTAAAAGCATATGGTTGAACTACTGTAACTTAATGACAAATTTGTGGTGTAACAAATGGATGCAGATTTGTTAGGTTAAACATGCTGTTAATTTAGACCATATAGATCATTAAGAGTTAATTTCCTTATACATTATATTACCACTTCTCAAAGTTATTGCTTTGTATTCCTGGAAACAGTGAGGTTATTGGTTCAGGATGATGTCATTAAGGTCTTGGCACAGCTTATCTGGACTTAAATATATATTATATGTAGCTGGGATTATTAACATGCCAATAGCTTTTTGTATAATTAATGATGATCAGTGAACACCACTGATAGGAACCATGATTGCAAGATTAATTTTAAAATTTATCATACAAGCTATGTTTGATTGCAACACATTAAATGCTGGGAAAGTACACACTAAAATAATCAAAGTTAAAATTACATTGTATCCACAATGTTTGTCTGAAGTTTATCTTAAATAGTAAGCATGCAGATAGCATGGATATCCCTGATCCATCATCTACACAATTAAAGCTACAAATCTTAGTCAGGTGTGGTTTAAATGTGCATGTAGTCATTCACAGACAAGTCTAAGAACTGAAGGAGTTAATTCTCACAACCCACAGAAAGTACAGTTGACTTCATCCTTAGGAAGCTCAACAATTCATACAGAAACAAAATGTATACATTTAAGGAAACTGTTCATCAAACAGGTACATTATATGAAAACAAACAGCAGATTTTTATTTTAGCACTGTTTGACTTTAAATTTAGATCATATGTGTTCTATAAAGGCAATGTATCTTAATTTAAATACAATATTTACCATCATTGTCTATTATAGTGACAGTAGCAGTCCCTTGCCCAGGAACAATGTGTACTGATGATGGTAACTGAGTTGTAAGTATAACCACATGGAATACTTCAGTAGGTTCAAAGGTCATATCAGATACAATGGATATATTCACAGGTGCACAAACCTGTCCATTGGATATCATAACAGAAGTGCTAATGCTAACAAAGTCTGAAAATGCAGCAGCAGAGCTTTGAAAGGGGGCCACTGTAAAGAAAATATGAGAAGAATGAGCTGACATTTATAAATAATATTCTTGTTCGAAAATTTGATCATACACAACAGTCCCCACATACAGTCAAATATTAGTAACATATCTTCACTTACGAAATTCAAATTGCTTCTACTCTTTCAATAGTAAAAACATTTTTATCAAATGAAGAAATAAACTTTCTACAAACTTTCTACGAAATGATATCCTTTTCCCTGAACCTAGTAGTTTGTACAGTCCTCTAGAGTTTGATCAATGTACATACAACAACCTCCAGTAAAATGCATGTTTGCATATGGGGCAAACATGATCATATTTTAGGGTTTTGTGACATTTACAATGCACAAGAAGTACCAGCAAGGCCAGGGAATACCACACAGTAAATACCATCTAGTTTCACAACTGACAGGTAGATATACAATAAACATAACATATATAACAATGTGTATTATAAATGAGGTGTGAAAGGAAGTCTTTTATAAAACCTAAAAAAGGTTTAATAAAGTAGAACGATCCCAACCAAAAGAAAAATAAGATAAATTTACATTTACCTATTTACAATTGTGATCACAACTACACTACATTAATTTAATAATTTGAATACCTTGTCCAATGTTTTATAATATATCAGGTGTTAATTAGATACATAACATGAATACCAATTGAGTTCAAACAGTGTTATGATAGATATAATATTAATAACGTTTAATGCATTGTTTAGCTGCCATTCTTTAGATAGTGAAGCAGACTTTGACAGTTTAATATTTGTTGGTAATATTCCAAGTCGTAATGACACGATATCTTAAGCTAAACATTCCAATTTTCGTAGAACTGGACAGCGAATGTTATCAGCACGTCTTATATCATAGTTATGAATAACACTATTTGTTGAGGAAAAACTTTTAATGCTAGGGTAGGTTGTTGTTGAAAGATTTGTAAACAAAGCATGCAGTATTTATGTTAATAAGATCATGGAGTTTTTACAGATTTAAATCGAGAAATCAAACATTAGTGTGATCATCATATGCCAACTTGGCAATATGACGAATAGCTCAGTTCTGTAATACAAACAACTGGTTCAATTGTATATTCTAGTATTGCCCCAGATTATAGCACAGTATGAAGGTGAGCAACGATCAAAGTTTGATACAATATTCTTAGAACATCCTGTGGTAGAAATTGTTTGGCTTAAAAATGACAACATTTCGGGGTATAATTTTAGAGAGTTTGGGATATGATCACGCCAGTTTAGTTTTGAATCAATAAACAAACCTAAAACTTTTCACGCTTTCAACAATAGTAAATGCACGTACTGCCCATTGTTATCTGACGATCCCATTTATGCTAACATTGTGTATGAAAGAATATATAATGTCAATATCAGTATTTAGTGAGAGCTTGTTTGCAGCATTGAAGATGAAAAGCCATAGTCTTTCTCACAAGACTTTCAGCTGGTTGTTGCAGGTTTGATTGGAAGAATGAAAACTGTCAGCTTTCATGAGTAAACAAGCTTGAAGTACTGAATTGGCATAAGTAATTGCACTGGGAAAATTCAATACAAGCAGCTTGCATGCATCACAGAGCCTGCTAGAAATTGATATGAATCTTCAGTTTAAAATAAATGAAAATGAATAAAAAAACAACCGGCACTATGGCTCCTTGCTTGTGTTGTATGTCATCACCCAATATCATATTTAAGCCTACATGTACCAGAGCTATTATCCAATAATTGTATTCCAAGTTTGGATATAATCTGATTTAAGGTTGTGGAATTAAAGGATTTTTCTAGTGGCAGTCAATTGGGTATATGAAAAAGCTCAATAATTTTTATATGGACAGTTCTAAGTTTGGGGATTTTTCGTCATATGATTCAGGAGAAGTGAATTTTTGAACCTCGCACCAACTTAATCTAATATATTTTGAACAGTGGAGAACCATGAGCCACTGAGACATCACCACGGCACTTGGTTTCAGGGCTGCAGGGAGGCTATCATTAGCAAGCTACTGTACACTGTAGCGAGAAAAAGTTCAAATTTCTGAAAGTATAATAGCGATTTAGATGGAAATTTCTCTGTGAAGTTGCAAGTTAGCAATCTTTTGGAGAGAATTCCCTATAAGGGTTTTCTTCATGATATGTTGTTCAGATAATTGCTATTTGAGAGATTTTGTGAATCACAGCCGTACGCGAAGTCTGTACACATTCCTGTGTATTGTATCAAGGCAAAGCTTATAGTGAGATCTGATCAATTCTGACCAATGTGCCGCACTGACGTCTTGTCTCGACGTAAGTTGGATTCACATTTTCTGGCAGGACAGGCCAACATATCAAGCACTCTATCACAGAAACTAAAATTCATCACAGGGCAAGGCTTAGGGTGATACTTAATTTACAAATCATCACCACATGGATTAATTCTGCCTCCAGCAAGGAATAACAACAGAAGACCAACAGGCTTAGCCTTGCCAACTTTTGTAAACACTTTCAGTTTTGACCTAAATTGAACATTGACTTCCACAGATAACAATAGCATTCTGTTACTCACTAAGTGAATTTACACAATGTATGAATTTCATCCAAGCTTTATTGCTACATTATACCATTTACTGTTCAGAGTTCTGATCTTTGGTGACCTCAAAGTAACCGTTTATCACCATAAAAATATGTTTACTTATGAAGGGTGATTTGATAAGTACTACATGAACTTAATCCAAGCTTTGCTTTTGGAGGCATTGTGTTGAACTTTGCAAACCAGGTGTTCAGACTTGGCCTCTTGTGACCTATGTAGAAATCAATAGGGTTTATATACTTGGTTGTATTCACAATATGATTTGCTTTTGAAGTTATTGAGCTTGATCTCAAAACTGTTGTTCTCAACAGAAAAAATGTACTTCTTGAACAAAGTTAACAAAAGGAAGTTGAACCACGATGTACTACTTAAGTCATAGTGTTAACTAGGTTGTCAGACTTTTGCCTCTGGTGATCTCCCAATGACCTTTGACCTCTATGTAAAACAAAATTGTTCTTGTACCTACTAAGGTGGATCCAAATGTCAAATATGAGTTCATCAATAATTTGCTTTTGAAGTTAATGCAATTACAATGTTAAGATTGAAATCTAACCTGGAACAGATATTGTAAAGGTGGATGGTTGTCTGCAAACATGTATCTGGACACTTGTATCATCACCAACATTCCCCTCTGTAACTGACACTTCTAATGGACTAAGATAAACTGCAATTGCTGCAAGATGAGAGCATTAACGAACATGTCAATTAGCATAACATAATAAATGGAACATATCTTGACACTACGATAACTCCACCAAAAAGTATGAATTTATTCTTACTGCAACTAAAATTCATCACACCTAACCTGTACACACATACACAAGCAGTGATTTTTGAAGGAGGCTGAACAGTAAAGTTTAGTTTAATTTCATAAACTTTTATTTGGGTGGAGATGGGGAGGGGGCGAGGGTATTCATATCGATACACCTTTTGTCAAATACTTTCCCATTGCTTAGTGCGAATGATAAAGAACAATTTTTACTGCAACTTTACTATAAAGTTTACTGAGGTCTGCTCACTTCTTAGAGACTCAAATCTGAGCTCAACACAAAATGAGCTTCACACTATGTTAAAAACAATAAATATGACAATCATGAAATATGCATATGTAACAACTTTATAGTAAGGAAATATCACAGGGACTTGGCAAGTAAAACAGATTTTTTTTCCACAAATAACATGGTTCTTGAAAATGTTTGTGTGATATTGGAACCATAAACTATAGTAGATGTATCTTTGAAATTGTTGTGAGCTTTGATTTCACATATATTCTCCTAAAGTTGCATAAGATTGATAAATCTGCTAACAGAAGCTGTTTTCTTACTATTGGTTTATACTTCTAACTGCATTGCAATATCTCAGTCAATGGTTTGCTGTACTTAATATCAAACATGATCTTAGATTTGATAGGATAAAAATTTGTTAAAAACACTCAAATCGATTGATACTTTGAAATGAGTCTGAGCTTGATCTATACATGAGACATTCACACTCAACTTTGATATCCACCCAAGTTTCCCTTATTGAGATAAAATTTCTCCAGTTAAAGCATCGCACATATTCCCTTGCACACATGAAATAGATGCATACAGCATATAATTAAACATGGTTACCATGTACATTGAAATCAAAATCAGTTACCAAACAATTGAAGAAAATGCTGGTTGGAACTTGTTTCCTAAGTTTGGACGTTACAAATTAAATTCAGAATGATACACATGAAGCATTTCTCCCTTTTATCATTTTGGATAAAAATGTAACAGGAAAAAGATGTATATATATGCAATGTATCATTAATTGCAAACTGGTGGACCAGCCAGACACTAATTGGACAGGGTCATTACTTTTTGTACTGTTTGCCTCTTGGGTAGTATTTCCATCTTTAGGAATAAAATTTGGACCTTAATATATCATAGTAATACTAAAGTTAATCTTGGAAATGCTCTTTAAGTGATACAGAAAACTTACAATGGATTTAATGATACTAACCACTCTGACATGTTGGACCCATAAGTCCTGATAGGCAGGAACACACACCATCACTACAGGTACCTCCATTCTGACAGGGATCAGTGAGACAACCTATTGAGTGAATAATACATCATATGGATTCAATTACATCAAATGTCAAACATGAATTAGAATGCACAGTATATTTTGAATATAGATCTTATTTATAAACCAGAATGATATTTCACATTGACAAATAACTACAAGAAAGATATATTTGTCAATTCCATACTGACTTCCTTTGACATTAAGATTGGTTTATATGCTCAAAGCAGTTTCATATTACAATGTTCTCCCCTTCCTCATAGTTTATTTAGCAAACAAACTGAGGCAACTTATTACAAAAGTTGATAAATGTGAATGAATCAAGTAGTAATGATAACATGATAATATATGCTTAGTGTGTATGTGCATCTGAATACATGTTTCCAAAATAATGACAGTTACAACCAGAAACGATAGTTCTTAACATTGCAATCATCTTGCAATCATATTTTAACATTTTTATCTACACAGGCTTTTTGCAGTAACTAAACACTTCCCTACCATTCTTTTATAAATGATATTTCATGGAAAAGTGACCTGCTGTTAGTTTCGTGACCGGACAAATAACCCCCAGACAAATACCCCGCACAATTACCCCCCAGTCAATAACCCCCGGACGATTACCCACCGGACAATTACCACCCGGACAGATACCCTCGGACAATTACCGAGGACAAAAAACCCCCGGACAACTACCCACCCGGACAACTACCTCCTCGCACGAATACCCCCTAGACGATTACCCCGCGGATAAATCCCCCCGGAGGAATATCCCCCTGGACATATGCCGTTAACTATAGGGGATGGATGCAGCGACGGATACGCAGGGGTCTTGGGCAAATTCTGGTTTAGCTCGGGTAGTAATTACCTGGGTGAGGTATCTGTGCCAGTGTATTTGCGCGGGTGGAGTTTTCCTGCAGGTAATTGCCGGGGGGTAGGGGGTAATTTTCCTTGGAGGTATTTTTCCTCAGGGGAAATTGTCCACGTGGGTACTTGTCTGGGGGGTAATTGTCTGGGGGTACTTATCCTCGGGGGTATTTGTCCTCGGAGGTGTATGTCCGGGGGAAAGTTGTTCCGGGGGTAGTTGTCCTCGGAGGTATTCGTCCTCGGGGGTTTATGTCCGGGGGTGATTGTCAGGGGGGTACTTGTCCCGAGGGTATGAGTCCGGGGGGTATATGTCTGGGGGGTAGTTGTCCAGCAACCGTTAGTTTTACTCAGTACAAGTAAAGTAGCAGGTTTACAAGCTTTTAGCATATACTAGAGCCATAATTATTTGTTTGTTTTTTTAAATTGATTCTGTGAAATAAGTTAAAAATATGATATGTTTTTTGGTGATTGGTTTAATTGCTAATTTGTCTATAACTTAAAGGCATGCTCAAACCAGTAAGTTAGAAAAGAATATTACAAATGAGTGTCTTTAACATCTTCAATAGCTTAAAACTAAAATACTGACACAAGTGAGTTAACCTGTAACAAGGATAACCCGTGCTTCAGTGAGTCCCATATTGACAATATTAGTATCTCACTATTTTCCAGACATTGTAAAGCCCATAACATCTTCATTGAGCCCAGCTAATTTAAATGATAAAGCCCAAGCTGATGCATAAAGTGACAGTTTGTAAAACCTTTGTGGCAAGTACTGAAAACAATTAACTACAACAATG
>KN882649.1:101488-131367 GCA_000934455.1 Apostichopus parvimensis
AGTGGTTAGAGGCTTTGAAGAGGAACAACAAATACCATCTGATTCACCCACTGCTTCAAAGTCCACTTTGAGAATCGTCATGGCGATTGCGGCTAGTGAAGACTGGAAGTGTGAAAGCATAGATATTAAGGCTGCATTTTTACAAGGCAGGAAGATCGACAGAGATGTGTATCTAGTTCCTCTGTCTGAGGTGAGAGAAGAAGGTATCATATGGAAAATTGAAAAGGCTGTGTATGGGCTAGCAGATGCATCCCGTAACTGGTTTTTCAGTGTTTAAAGAAGAACTTTTGAAGCTCAACTGCAAACAATCACAGTTAGATAAAGCTTTGTTCAGATGGTACAACAATGGGAGGCTGGAAGGAGTGTTTGTCAAAGCAAACAAGGCGGTTCGTCATGCCAAAAATGTTTCTGGAAGTATTCTTTTCCCAAACCTTGGGCCAAGTAGCGACTGGAAGATCAGGGTGTTCTGTGATGCATCCTGGGGAAATCTGCCTGATGGTGTGTCTAGCAGTCAAGGACATGTGGTTTTTCTGACAGGACATGCACAGAAGGGTTGTCCTCTAGCTTGGACATCCAACAAGATAAAGCGGAAAGTATCAAGTACCCTAGCAGCTGAAACTCTTTCTATGCAAGCTGTGTACCTCGGAACTCTGATAACAGAAGTGTATTTGACAGCTACAGTGCCAACAAAATTCCTATCACTGTATACACAGACAACAAGTCTCTATACCAGAATGTACATTCAACTAAACAAGTGCATGAGAAGCACCTGAGAATCAACATTGCAGAGATCCAAAGAATGATGGCTACAGGAGAAGTTCAGACAATTGAATGGGTACAGAGTAAACTCCAGTTGGCAGACGCTTTAACCAAGAGAGGAGCAGATAGCGATTGGCTTTTGGAATGCCTCAGCTTTGGTGAACTGAAAATTGATAGCGATGAATGATCTCATTGGACTCTATACTGTTTTACATTTAATGTCAGAGAACATTAATTCGCTAGTCAGTCTCGTGAAGGATTCAGTGAGAACTTTTTAATACCAAGTTATCAAGTTTGTCTTACAAGACTGTAAAGATTGTTTTTAGTTAACGAGGACATTTTTCATTGGCGTGGGTACAGTTGGCCCACTATGTTCATCTGTAACAAATAGTTATGGACTTTAGTTTTGACTCCACCATCATGTTACCTGCTGTTGCTTTAGAAAGATGAGGGGAGTATGTTATGTCTGTAATAATTTATATATTTCCCTTTGTTTTCCCTCTCTCTCCTGCAGGTATGGTGGGGCTTTATTGCATGCCATTAGTATAGAGACATTAGTATAAACAGTAGAATAGACATGAACAAAGTATTCATACTAGCCAATTAACAAATTTTACTTTAGATCTTTTAAGTCGAAGCAGCCGACTCATATCCACATCAACCTTTGTCTATCTCTCCTGTCATTCTACATCGCCTTCTTACTGAGCCCTCTAGCAGTGGGGAAGGAGATCTATTGTACGGTAGCCTCAGTGTTCATTCATTTCTTTTGTCTTGCTACTTTGGCTTGGATGTCCACAGAAGCTATGAACATGTACTATTTACTCCTCAAAGATGAAAGGAGCAACGTTAGACACTTTATACCAATAGCTTGTCCACTAGCCTATGGTAAGTGAGGTTTTGGGGATAATTATAACTTAGTGTAATGGAAATATATCCCTTTAAGTAATTTGTTAGTGTAATATTATCGTCATAGGATTGAGTGCTCCCTCAGTTCTACCCGTCGATGGCCCCCAGAAGTCTGTAATTGTATCTCTCCCCAAAAATGTGTAGAGCTGTTGCGAGTTGCAGGTGGGACAGCCAATGAAAATCTTACCCCTGTTTTGTTTGTAAACTTTGTTGAATCAGCACCCGAGTTTGGAGATGTTTCCCCTTGTTAGTGGTAGTGGAGGTATTCCGAGATTGGCCCTTGACAGAGAAAAAACTGAGAGAACCCCCTATTTTCTGTAAGTTGCTACCACTTAACAACTGGTATATTTGTTCTATCACACGATTATGTGCTTGGCATGACTTCTAAGTTTAATTGTATGTATGTATGTATGTATGTATGTATATGTGATCTTCCCGCAAGCAGGAACTCGCGAAAGAAGCCATGGAGGCTTATAGACTCGCAAGCTGACTTAAGCCAATCTCTCGGCACACATCCATTTAACGTCCATGTCGGGAAGTTGTTATTGAACAACACCCTTGCCAGACGACACACACTGCTGTCGGCGAGGAATCGAACCGGGGATCTCATGACTGGGAGACGCCGGCATTAACCACTAGGCTATTCACTCCGCCTTATTTTTGTTTGTCTAAGGAAAGGTAAAATCGGGTATCTTTGGGGTGATGGGGGATATTGTTCGTACACCTAGGAAATTCTAAGAAAACTATCGTTGAGCTAAGTGTATTTAAGTAACAAGAAACGAGGGTGTATTTTTAATAGACATCATATTTGTTGTCACTTTCTATATGGGTTCGATAATTGTAATTTCGACTTCACTATTTCGAGCTCACAAATGCTAGACCATATGTTTCATGTGGGCGTATGTCTTGTATATATCTTTTATGTTTTCTTAATCAAAGCAAGTAGTGAGAAAGAGTAGTGTCAACAAACGCTAGTATTATCCTTCATCTGTACATACATTTACCCACGTACTGGTTCGGTTGTGATTCGAAAACAGATGTTTTATTTAGTAATCTAAAATGTTTAAGTCTTTAAGCCTAGCTGTTGTTGAGTGAGTCCCAACAAAATATCTTGCATGTCTCCACGAGTTAGTGTAACTGCGTAATTGCGTAGCTACGTAAGTGCGTAGTTGCGTAACTGCATAACTACCTAGCTGCGTAAGTACGTAACTGCGTAACTACGTAGCTACCTAACTGCGTAAGTGCATAAGTGCGTGACTGCGTAACTGTGTAATTGCGTAACTTCCTAAGTGTGTAACTGTGTAACTGTGTTACCGCTTAAGTGTGCAGACAATTTCTGTACCATTTCTATTAACTGTTTATCAAAGTCTCTGTAAAGTCTGTCAATGCCTTAATCTGTGGTAAATTCATATGCCAGTGAATCAAAGATCGACTGAATACATCAATAAATAAGATATCAACCAGCCATCAACCTCTTCTCCCATTTTTGTCTTTATATGTGTTAAAGATTTTTATTAGTTCAAAGCAGCTGGACTTCGGGAGACACTGGTCAATGTTACATTATAAATGGGATGGAATCATTCACAGATTCTGACAGAATTACAATGACAGTATCAAATGGACGATTACTTTGAATAGATAATGGAGGATGGTCCATAGAGTACAACCCACAAATAAAGATTGACAATACTTCAAACTTTGACTTGTGGTCTAATTTTTTTGGTCACCAAAGGAAACTTGTTAAGCAATTAAATAATGAATTATAATTTTGAATATCATCATATTTCTGACTGTTTTTGTTGTTGTTACCATCAGGATTACCTGCCGCTTGTGCTCTTCTTGTGTTGTTGCTCGACAATAGCACTGATTTCCAATCTGCGAGCTAGTAATTAGTCTCAGAAATTTTGACTTTTTAAGCCTTTTCTTCTTTCAATTACGAAGGTTAGGTGTAAGCCACATGGCTATAGTGATGATATATACCAAGGGTGCTCTTTGCTACCAGTTCTTTATCTTAGATTTGTTTCAAGAGGAGGAGGTTAATCAAAGTCTTTTTGTCCCCTTTTAATTTGTTTGGGCTAAAGCTTTTGTCTTTCGAAACATCTGAAAACCTTGCAAAGTGTAGCAAAGGGTCAGAAAGTGTCCTAAACCATCGAAATGTCGGCTTTGATAAATTAGTGTCGACTTCAAAGATGTCTGTGCTTCTTCGCAAAACGTCCAGGAGAAAAAGTTTAACAGTCCAAATTGAAAAATTGATAGATGGTGGTTTTCATTCACACTCTTGAGGTTAAAAAGCCAACTATCATCAGCAGGAGAAGAAAGGAGTATTTGGAATGCCTGTCTATCCAGCTTATTCTATGCATGTGTGCCTGTCTTCCTGTACTTGCTTCTTGTCTATGAGAACTATCTTTTGGGGTCTGAACATGTGCAATGATTTGACTTCGAAATGTTGCATGTGACTAGGCATATCATATTCAAGGAACTTAGTCAGTCATGGTTCGAATTGTGAAAGTGATGACTGAACAAAATGTTAATACTGCATGTTTTGATATTAAAACAATAACACCAAATCGAATTATAATATATATATATATGCATATATATATATATGCAAAATATCACAAAATATAAGCACGCGAACAACTTTGGGGATGAAAGTTGCTACGCGCCTGCAACCAAGCAAATGTCCCCCCCCCCTCCCAATATTTGAAACAAATCGCCGCCCCTGCTCATTTGCAATGATAATATTTGTGATAAGAAACTTTAAACATAACATGTCTCACTACTTTTTTTCACACAAAAGTCGTTCTTGCACTATACTCGTCAACTCCACTTTGAGGAAGTTCAAACTGAATAAGGATAAGGGTTTTCAAAATGACCTTTATCAGTCATGCTTTAACGCCTTTACGGTTTTGTCAGTTTGTTTACTATCAAATATGCAAAGGTGGTGTAAAGTGCTCTTGTACTCACTAAGATTGAACTAAGGTCTTTGGAATATACTGTATTTAATTCATACAAGCCATATGGAAACTTTTGCTCTATAAACGGCCCGTTGTCAGAGAAATAAATGCTGTTGTATACGCATAGGAAGCGTTGCAGTTTTCACTCTCCCAAATTGCTGTGAGAGCACTGCACATCACTGTGCTGTGTTGAGATTAGCCGCATAAAAGAGGACTTCATGTTGTTGATGGTCCTCAAAGGACCATTGAAGTTCTCTGCTCACTATTAAAGGTAGATACTGTACACAGTGGCGGAGCTAGGGGTATTGGTCAAGGGGGGCAAGAATGGTCTGTAGGGGCGCTTTCGACACTATCTAAGCGGAGCGCCACCACATGTTGGCGCGGGGCGTACAGAAATTTTTTAAGTACAGATACTTCCTAGATCGCCGGAAATGACCCTTCCCGGGCCTTGCTAATTTGCAGATAAACGAAGAATAAATAGCTGTTAGAGCATTTTGTCAGAAAATTACACCAACAAAATGTGACAAATGTCAATAGGTAATGAGAACGCAATTAAAAAGTCAATAATCGCGAATAAGTACAAAGTGGTAAAAAGCTGAAAGGGCGCCAGCAGTCCATTTGAGTCCATCAGGGGGGGGGCATCCGCCCCCCCTGACTGTATGGACGCTACACTACTGACTGTACATACAGTACAAAGCATGAAGCAAAACCACACTATTACAAGGTTTATAGACTTTTGACTTCTGTTGACATCTAAATTGAAATACATAAAGAGAGAGACAATTTTGTAATGGTACATAATTCCTTCACATCTTATGGGAATATTTAATGTACTGTACATAGCACTGCAGACATGACGCCCAGTTTGGCAGTTACTGACTTCACATGATCAGTTTAAAGGTTCTTGCACTCATATGGACCTGCGAATGAATTTTATCAACCTTATCCTTCAGAGGTTTACAGTACTGGTCTGTACGTTGACCTTTGACCTTCCATGAAAACAGTAAGGTTTTGTACACAGAAAGGTTGATCGTTCTACATGTCAAATATGACACGTAAAGGTATTTCTCAAGGTCATTCTGATGACATGGTTCATATCATCTCATGTCTGCTACCATGCCATTATCTAGCTAGGTAATAAACACAAAGGTGACACATGCAGCACATTGCAAGGGTACTCTACAATTTCTCCTCTTGAGTTGCATTGATTGATGCATTATAGCATGTTGGGCTCAATTAGCTCACATTTCAAGTCTACAAACTGTCAGTCTTCGTTATTATTTAATCTCTGTCTAACAGTGGTAACTTGAGTCATTGACATGGACTAGAGTCAGATTTGAGTAACATTTTTTTGACTTGTGACTTGATTTGTCAATATATTGATACAAACTTTCACAAACTTCGCAAACTTCACAAATTTCACAAACTTTCACAAACTTCTTAACAAAACAATGCAAATAAATGCAATGCACAATTGAAACAAATATTCAATTTGTTTTGTGTTCCACATACAGTAGCTTAGTCTTTCACTGTCAAAGGGAGATACAACTTGTTTTAATAGCATATATTCTAGCATATTTCAATATGGCAGTAACTACCTCAGTATTAATGTAACTTAAAAATGTGAGTGTGACATGACATCACAAACAATATGGCAGTAAGAAAAGAAGCTATACTGTATGTGTAGTTATGCTGAGTTACAGTATGTATTATTGGTCAATTGTTGTACAAGGTGGGGTATATACTGTACATGTTAATATCAGCGGGAATCCCCTGATGAAATAAGATTACATAATGTGGGCTGTATGTTAGTATATGTGGTCTGAAAAGAACACTGTATTTGATGATTTTAATGAAAGAAATGTCACATTCCTGTAAAGCGCTTCGAGCAGCGTTGCTGATGAACGCGCTATATGGGTACTATTTTATTATTATTATTATTATTTTCATAGTCTGTATTTACAAGAGGTACGTACTGGAAGAAGTTTTACAATCAGTTCAGTTGCTGTCCACTTCAGAAAACTACTCTTGCAAAATTTACTCACCTCATGATCCACCAGCCACTTTAAAAAGCTGACTTGTTGAACCTTATGGTTGACTGTCATTTATAGTCATTTATCATAGTATGACTTAATACTGTAAGTTGCTTGAAAACATGTGACTTAACTTAACAGAAATTGACTTGTAATCTTGATGTGAGAAAAATTGTCTTCCACTTTGAAAAGTTTTGGTGACAATACTGCTGTATTATAAATTCCTCCAATTCTTACATTTAGGCCAATCAAACAATATGCATGGACATCTATCTTTCATCTTGATTAAAACTGATAGAACTCTGGGTATAATTTCCCCAGAGCGTCTTTGCTAATAATGGCCTGGGGGAAGGGTCTAAGTTTCTAATGAGCAAGCTAATGAGCCCAACCACTTAAAAATGGTGCCATTTTAATTAGTTAAAAGCTTATGTAAATCTCCATGCAAGATCAGAGCTATTGAAGGGCTAGCTGTTACTATATTGACAATTTACCTTCCTGAGCTCAACATAGAGTAACACTACATAGCCATATCACTTTTGAGAAAGTATACCCACTCCATTACAGTATTCATTATCACTTTGTCGAAAAAATATCCACCTTTATTTTTTTAATTTGTCAGTCCACCAACATGCCCAGACATGATAGGGGGAAAAATGAATTATGTGGGTAAATCTGTCCATGCAGAAACCTTTGGTGTAATTTCCATTGCCATGAATTTCCACAGTGCATAATTAGGTGCACAGCTCCCAGACATAGTGCAATTGCACAAATTTGTTCCAAATCATAATGTACAAGCCTAACCACTGACGTATCAGCACAAAATGTATACGTTGCCTGCTTACCAACAGCTAGTTTATGCATTCAATGTATTTATCTGACAAAATCATTCCAAAGTTACAATTTGTTACCTTGTCTCACTGTGATCTTAGTTTTAAAAACTGCCAGACTGTTGAGGTTCAGAAACAATTTATTCTTTGGACAAATATGTTTACACTATTTACTCATTGCCAGCCTATTGAAGGTAAACATCTGTGAATCTTTGAATTTAATCCTGCATGAGGATCATCAAATTTAGGTATACTTAAGTTCAACACTTACTTTAAAATTTGATTAATATGATTTTTACCAAATCAAATCCAACCTCCGGTGACAAATATCTCCCAAAAATGAATCCCAATATTAGAGTTGAACATTAAGTTTGCATAAGAGAAGTGTCTTGGTGGCATTCATGTGCATTAATGGTCTTTTTTTTGGTAAAATAAAGATTGACTCATGCCAGTTTAAACAAATTAGAACAAAATACATAATCCAATTACTTGACAGGAATCAAAACACATAATATTTGCAGCCGTCGTTTTGCCATTAAATATTGAGCTATTCATCCTACTTCGTAAATTGATACAGTTAGAAGTACAGCTAGTGCATATATATATTTTTTTTTGATGGCTAAAAACACAAACCAGGAAAACCTGAAAATGTAAAATTCCAACACAAGCCAGAACGGTAAATGGTATTGCTTCGCAGAAAGGTTCTGGAGATATCAAGTTTGGTTTGCTATGCCTAACTTAGGCTATAAAATATCCTGCTCCTGCTATACATGATCTGGAAATCTTGCTCCACCATAGAAAAATGCACCTACCATCGAGCGTCATGCTCCCAAGTTAACATATTATTTCATCCTTTGTCAGTTCAAAGCAATACAAGTTTTGTAGACAAATGAAGGCCACTATAACAGGCAGTTACAATAAACTTGGAGATATAATTGTATAATATTGTATAATATTTGTATAATATAATTGCTTAGGTTAGGATGATAATGAAGTGAGATCATGAGTTTACTTGATCCTGGATGCTATGCAAACATCTACTGTCAGAGTAGTGTAGTTTGCATACATCAGTCACTCCTATCATGTTATGCAACTGTTTATGTGCAAAAAAGCAAGGAGACGTGTTGCTAAGGAATGATGAACGATGTTGTCTGCACTTCTAATTCTCATGTCTAAACATGTACATTGTGTATGCCTACTGCCTAGTCCTGATAAGCTATATATGTGTGCTCAAGTTTGATTGTTTGGAAGAAAATACTCAAATTTCAACTTTTCTAACATTCAGCTATATGTTACATGATACATTAATGTAACATGTATATCTACCAAAGCGAAGCCTACTGGTCTTGATACCTGTGGCTCATTCATAACAACAAATGCTAACGTCACAATAGACTAGGCTAATGTTAGGCTTGCCTTGGCCTAATTAGTTATATCAGCTTAATTATAATATTAAGTAGGCTTACTAGGAATGTATAGCCCTAGGCAACGCCTTGTACTAGAACTAAAGCAGTGATAAGATCGTGTAACTTAGTACCTTGAGATCTGCTTTTTTGCACTGTATTGCAAACCAGGAGTACGATCAAAATGAAAACCGCCTTCGGCCTAACGTCGGAGTTCGTAATAGTATACATGATACCGTAAGTAGGCGTTTTACTTCTCAACGCAGTGCTGCTACGTCTGTCGTCTGCAGTGTGCAGTGCGTCTGTCGTCTGCAGTGCGTATGCAGTGTGGTCGTCTGTAGTCTGTCGTCTACATGTCGTCTGCAACGATAATATTTGTGATAAGAAACGTAACTTGTCCGACTCCTCTTTTTCCGTCGTTCATGCACTTAACTCGTCAACTCCATTTTGAGGAAGTTCAAACTGAATAAGAAAGCGAATTCAATTTGACCTTTATAAGTCATGCTTCAACGCCATTACGGAGTGTCAGTTTATTGTGAAATACGCAAAGGTGGTGTAAAGTTGTGTCACGTGACTACAAATACAAAATGCAGACTGCACGTTCGATTGATTCAAATATGGTGAGAAATCCTTGTGTACCGTATATATAGATTCAGTTTCTCTGAGCACCATTTTAGCACTCTAACATTGCACTTTGATCTATTAGGGTCAGCGAATAGAAGAATTTTTGAGAAATGTTTCTGGGCTGGTTAAAGGCACTTCAGTTGATCGAGTAAACCGTTTCGACTTTTGAGTACAAGGGTACGTGGTAGCTCCTTTTTTTTAGTAACTTATATCGATAACTTTTACCTCTTGAATTCCCCTGTTGCTGCTCAAATTTGGACATGAACATAATAACATTGCCAGCTGGACTGACCTCCACTGACCTCTATTGACCTCTATTGTCTGAGGAAATCTGGCAAATAAATGAAAGAACAGCTAATAAAGCCGTGTACCCCAAGTTTACCTAGAAGAACATTCAAGGCCTGTTGCAAAGATTACCCTCAAAAACGGCACAGTTTACAATTAATGGTCAACATTAGCTCACAATCAATTAAGATTGCAGGTTAACTATGTAATGAATCACTGAAATCAACGTTCAACTTTTTTTGGATCACAACACTATGCAATGCTATTAGGATGTGGTTTTCGCCTAAAGATGCAACAACAAATCCCAAGCAATGTTGTGAAATAATAAACTTCAGCTATCAGAATATCTTTTCAATACTTTTCTGAATTTTCTAAATGGGCACTTTGTACCATGCTTTGACAGGATATATGGAGTTAAGTTACACTACTTAGCGTCACTTACTGCAGTCACTAATTGTCAGAACTATAACCCTTTAAATGCTGTGTCCAATGATGATCCAAATATTCGTCCAATTTCTAATTTAAGAAAACCATGAGAAATTGGTATAGCGATGTATGGGGCAACTAAATTTTGAAAAGTGATCCCCATACTCTCTGTACATGGAATAATATCGAATAATATCAATTCAACTTCCATTTGAATTCCAATTATGTATAGTTAGTCCACTAATTTGTAATTACTCAGTTCCATGGTACGAACATGAATTACTACACTACAGAACAGGTGGTACAGTACAACTTGAACCAATGAATTAAAATCAGTGCATACTTTATATAAGCTCAGCCATTTCCCCGATGGTCAGAGTATAAAGAGTGCTTTCATTTATAATGGTATATAATTGATTTTTTTTTTGTAATTTTCACTCATGTATATTGGGTCAGTCATGTTAATTATTTTCCTTTCATCCCTCACCAGGAAGTTTTCCACATATGCGGTTAGTGTATTATTCAAGTTTCTAACAGTTTTGAAAACAACAGAACAAATAGTTTTAATCTAAAAGGTTACCTTGTGACAGTTATTTCATGTAAATCTAGGCTTAGTTGTTCATCTCAGTTCTCAACATCACCTTGGTGATGAATAAGAGACATTTACATGTTACATTTCAATAGTAATCCAGAGATTAACAAAATGAACATAACAATGATTTGTGATGAATAGTTGTAGAGAAAAGAGAGAGGGATGGATTGGGGGGGGGGGTGGGGGAGACTTTGGGAAAGTCTCAAGTGTACATGGCACCAGAGACTGTTAAGAGAAACAAACTTCCTTAAGAGACAAAAGTTTTTAGAATTTTACTACAAAATTTAATTAGATTTACAAGGACATTTTTATCTGATGATTTAAACAAATGCTTAATTTTAATAGAACTGGGTCTTTTCGGAAAATATGGTTTAAAGAACTCCATCCTATTGGCTGAAAAGTAAGGACAGTAAAAAATGTAAGGAAATTCTTCTCCTAAAGAAATTTGGTCACATAAGTCACACAATCTTTCATGGAAATCAATGTTTGTGAACCTTCCTTGTACGATAGGGAGTTCACTATTTACATAGAGGAATTTGGGGAAATTTAAATTAGTCACATAAGTTGCAAACTCAAGTTTCTCTTTGTACCTTCTGTAAACTTTGCATTGAGAGTTACTGTTAACAACACCTAGCCAGTCTTGTTCTTAAATGTCATATTTAAATATTCTTTCCAAATGTAAGAATGGACACAATTTATCCGCTGAATTTCAGAATGTACTTGACATTTAGCAACTGTGTGTATATATGCTTTACAGATAGATTACTCTACATAATACTAATTAAGGAACTTATAATTATGTTATTAAGACTGTAAAAGAATAACAGTGTTGCTACACACACCATGATGCTTGTCAACAGCACTCTCTGTATTAAAGTGTTGGTTGAACACAGATAAATTGCTTCTTCTTTTTTAGTTTTTCAATTTTTGAACTTAAATGTAATCATGATGACGTGCAATAATTTACCACCATTTTCAATAGGGTTTTTTCATTCTCTGAGACGAAGCCACATACCAAGCATCGCATTCAGCCATCAGTACATTTTTAAGTTATCTTGTTTATAAAGGATCTAACTTACACACAGATGCAAACACACATGTTTGTATTACATTCAGACCGAGGACCCCATTGTATTTTCCATTGTTCAAATCCACGTACCCTAACCTTAACAATACCCCATACAATAGAATTCTTCAGAGGACGTGGTGATTCTTAAGAAATCACAACCGAGGAACTGAAATTCTTTTGTTCAAGTCCTCGGTCAGATAGCAAAACAAACGGACATGAACACACACTTACACCATCATGATTACTATTATCTTCAAACCAAGGAATGCTTCTCATAAAACTTTGATATTCTTTAAGACAATAGTTCATTGTTTGCAAATAATAACAAAATAGATATAAAGTATATAACATTTCACTTTATTTTTGCGACATGTTATGGAATTCAGTAACTGCAGAGTTTCACAGATGGGTCATATAGCGAGATACATGATCACTAAAACCTTATGGCGGTGACCAACCCTAGATAAACTATTTGATTCATGACTTGAAATTCTCTATACAATTACATCATAAAGTTAACACCTGCTCATTTACAGCACCATGACTACAATATTTGTCCTTTAAGACACTTGATTGATAAAAGGCAGTTAAGTGTGTCAGACAGCTAAGTTATCATTCAAGAATATCTTGCAAGCGTGGTTATTTAACCTCACACCAGGGATGTGTTAGTGTGAATGATATTCAATGAAAGAGAGATCGTCATTGAAACAAGGTTGTTCCCACCAAGGTCACCATTTCTTTTTCACTGGTAATCCATTCATGGGACCTAAGAAAGTTGACACTAATTACACAATGCCCTTTGTCATCTGCAAAACTGAAAGCACTCACGCCTGTGGCTTAAAGGCCCAAGTTGATACAAGGATAATATGACTAGAAGTTAATTCTTAACATTTCAAATCAATTTTTTTTCCGTCACAAGTCTTAATGGTAGCTGTGGTGTTGGACTGATTTCAAAAGCCATATCTGTATGAATTGCTGGTATGAAATTGATAGAAAACATGCAGAATTGGCCAAATTTTGGATTGAAGAGAGGTGTCTGTTAACCTCATTTGTGGGAGGCTGTTCTGTAGAGAAAATTACACTGTTGCATTTGTTAGAAAATACGATCTGGCGTTTTCACTTTTATATAAGACAGACCTGTGACCTTGGCGGAGTAAACCTTCTAATCAAAGCAATTATCTCATACCACCAGCTTCATTTATAACTCAAACGGAAATAGTCACGATTGAGAACAAAAACAAACAACATTAACAACTGAACATCAAAACCTGTCAATCAACATTCAATGAAATTGAAAAGGTTTAGTGGTTCATTAAAATAAGCTTAAAAGGTCTTTATAGTCAATTCATTGTAAATTATCCATCATACTAATACACCCCTGCTCCTTTTATGCTTAAATTCTAAGTAGCAGATGTAGGAATTATTTCATATATTATTATTAAAAGCAAAATAAAATAAAACTGTTAGCAAACTGCTTATCCACTAGAGGGCATGTATAATAGAATGTGTAAAAGTATGTTGGCCTGACGAATCGATCCTAGCAGGATCTTCTTCAGAGGCTAAATGACAAGTAACAGAAGGGACAAAAACACGCACAGAATACAGACAGGTTAATGAGCACGGTGAACACAGGTTAACACAGGTTAATGAGCACCGTGCTCTTTAACCTGTCTGTATTCTGTGCGAGTTTCTGTCCCTTCTGTTACTGTTACTTGTCATTTAGCCTCTGAAGAAGATCCTGCTAAGATCGATACGTCAGGCCAACTTACTTTTACACATTATTAAAAACAGGCATCGTTTACTGATTGAATCATTAAAAGAAAGACAGGCTGGTGTAAATGACAATTTAACAAAACAATACGTGTAGGGCAGGTATTAAATGAGTATACTATAGTTTTATGGTCAAAAATATGTGAGACTGTGTCTCTATAAAAGCTTCAATATCAACTAATGCAACAGTTACAATTATTTTCAGCATACTTGAATCAATACTGTATCACTACGGTCCCAGGTATTTAAATTTGTTTCCTTTGTGACACCGAGTTTCAATTTCTACAATTATTTTCAGCATACTTTGAATCACTACTGTGTCACTGCGGTTCCTGGCATTTAAACATTTTTTTCCTTTGTGACACCAAGCTTTAATTTCACTATCATCAAGATGATGAAATTGAAACTTGGTGACCCTTCAGTGATAGATTTTTTGGCCAGAGGAAGCATCCCCTTCCCTTGAGACATTTTTACATGATTACGTATGCTTAGTTGCAAAATGGCGTTATATTTTTTAACTTTGGAAGTAATGTATGTTCAAGATTTCGCACTTTTTATTGTTCGAAAAACATATGCCTTTATTGCTCCTGAACTTTTGGCGACCCTCCAACTTTACTTGGTGACCTCATTAAAGGATTGCTACCTCGGTTTGAATACTATATTTTAAGTCCAAGGTTAAATAGACAGCCACAGAAGATAAAATCTTGCATTAAACGTAGATACTAATCACTCCTAATTAGATTTGAAACTGTGTTTGGAATGTTACCTGATGGAAATTAAATTGAAATGTGGTTTTAATTTGTAACGTTAAAAAGAAAACAAAACTTTTGAAAGAAAATTTACTATTGTCTAAGATAAACATTTAAAATTTAAAAGTAAGAACAAAATCTGGAGCTTAAATGAATATTGAAATTTCTCTCAAGTTGAACCATTGAAAATCAATTTACCATCAAATATGACAAAAAGTTCACGCAGGGCTCACAAGCATTTTCTGCTGTTTAGTTGGATTGCTTTCTATAATTTTCTTGCAATCCGGTAGTGCTTTAAGAAAATTGACAAACGAAAAAAAGGCTGGAATTTAGGTTAAGATGAGAGTAAATATATAAAATAGTTCAATCTAAACCAGTGTACTTTTCAATATTAAAAATTCAGAGTACAAGTTGCTGAGTGAACTCAGAAAACTTTCATAGAAATATGTCAGCAATAAAAGAAAAACTAGATGTCTGACTATAGATGCGACCTGTGGCTTCGATACCGTCAGACTTTAAATATTTGTGCTACTTAACAGACTAGAGTCGTTTTCTATGTCTGAATTACATCCTAGATTCTTATTATGCTAGCAGAGTACATATATCATTTTGAATAAAAATTCTCTATACAGAACTTTATAAAAAAGGTGATTTGAATATCTCTCCACTATTATGGTGAGCAAAAGTTAAAAATGATTTGAAACAAATTTAATTGAAATTTAATGAAATTTAAAAATAAAATGAAATTTACATGTAAACTATAGTGAAAATAATGAATACGATAAAATATCCAGCTAACAGCTGGCTGAATTGTGACTTTTAACGGGAAATGACTTTCAGTTCAACTCTTCCAGTGACTTGTTTCAAGACACTCACAGCTTCCTTGTGACTAACACCTGATAAGTTCTTGCCGTTAACTTCAACGATTTGGTCACCACGTTTTAAGACTCCGCTCTGGGCAGCGGCCCCTCGATCAAAGACTGTCTTGATGTAGATTGGGAGGTTTCCATGCGGGCTACCAAATCCCCCCACGATACTGAAGCCTAGACCATCGGGACCTCGGTCCAGGACCACTGTTTGTATCGGTGCTCTGAGAAGGAACATGAATAAAATGAAACTTTCACTAATACAGGCCGGGATAAACCACCACTTGTTAGAGTTCTTTATACTAATGTTAAAAATGAGTTCCTTTGGGCGTTCTGTTAAGGATTCTCCACCTAGAAAAATTTCATAACCTTAAAGGAGACAGCCTAATTGTGGCAGCTGAAGAGGTGAAAAGAAGATAAAATCTTGTTCATGGGCAATTCAGTTTTGATATCTAACTTTTATTTGACAGTTTTAACATGAAGTAGTAACCAAAAATATACTTGGTGTGGACAAACTGAAACCACCTCAGGTATACTAAATTGTTCTGAAAATCCCAAAGGTGTGCCCCGAATATGTTGCAAAGGATTCTTTCAGGTATCAACTAACTGTATTAAAACACTAGCATAAAAAAGAAAAATACAAACACAATCGTATCTACTATTGTGTGTTTTCAGTTTCTTAGATTTGAGAACTACGACACTTATAATTTGTCTAAAAATACAAGTGCTTCAACCTCATATTTATCAGTTCTTGTTGAAAACACAAGGTTCATGGTTCCATAGACTTGATATCATGCTTGTTTCATAAGAGACAAGTGTGTCTTAGTGGTACCCTATTTGTTAAAACAACCTATTTTGAAATCATTTGTTTAATCAAAACATGTCACAGGGGACTTGATTGCATAGGTACTGTTAAACTGCTACAATATTAATTGGTAATGAGATGCTTAGATAGAAGTCGTTTGTCGTTAGAAACATTGACCAAAAATTAAAACTTGGCTGGATTATTTCACAGAGACTGAATGTTAAGCTAAATACATGTAGGTCTTGGCATTTTTGAAGTTGCCAATTTAATGCATTTGGAATAAAATATTCTAGTTTGTTGTAAGATTGTTACAGAGTCGGATATAGTCATTGGTCCAACAATGGAGTGCTTAGTATTTGTTGGTGATGAATCATATCAGTTTGAGGAAAAATACCTGATGACAAAATTGTGATGGTATTATTGAGCAACACTCAAAAGGTTTGGATGTTTGTGTGGCGAGAACTTTGGTGATGGTATCGCATGGAAACACACAACTACATATGTTTTTAATCCATCACTGCAAGAAGTGACATTAACAAAAAGGTACAGTAATTACTGACTTTTTGTCTATCCGAAATGCAAATTCAGAGTGTAACATTGTGGCTACACGATTCCTCAATACAAGTTGAAGGATCCTTGTCTGATATCAGCTCTACAGTCTCTGATCTTCGGAACAAAAATAAAAAAGTGGCAGCGTTGTTTCAAAAAATATAGTTAAGTTTTTAGTAGCAGTGGTTATAATTATGGTAGAAAAAATCTAATTCGTCATGAAATTGAAAACTCAACTGCCAAACCTGGTTTGAGAGAGTAATAAATTATACAAGTCATAAAATGTCACCTAATGAAAGAAAATGGTCCACTTCTGACAATGAACTGTTGGTCTATTATTTAGTCAGTTGTGCCAGTTTTAAACACTATTTGTTATCTGATAAATGTACCATCATTACTGATCATAAGCCTTTGTTAAGTTTAAAGTCTATGCCTATTGGTTCTGACCATTCATGTAGGAAAGTAGAATGGCTTAAAGACTTATAAAGCCTGGACTACAAAATTACTGATCATAGCTTTAGTGAATTTGGATGGTATACTTTGTAGAAGAGTGCATAGTTGGATCAAGAATTATGTCTCTTGTAAAAATTGTTATTCCTGACAAATTGACTTATGATTGATATGCTTAAAACCGTTGATGGTAATGTTACTAAGAGTGATCATTTTAGAAAAGCATGAATATATAACATGTTAAGAGATAATTTTTATTGGTCTTCCATGCACTGAGAAGTGGAGCTATTTTGCGAAGAACGTGTATATTGTCAGTTTCGTACTGACCCTAAACCAACTCGAAGGGCACATCTCCAGGGTAATCAATTTAAATATCCTTTTCATATAGTTTGTTGAGACATCACAGAGCTACCTTTAACTTGTTTGTTATTATTGATCATTTCAGCATGTATGCAAGACCTGACCAAAGGGCAGAAACAATTGCAAAATGTTTTTGTGAAGATTATATTTCATCAACATGGAGTGTTTGCCATACCGATCAAGGTCCACAATTTGAAAGTGAACCCAATAAAAAATTTGTGCTAAGTTTGGAAAAAAAGAAATCGAGAACGACCCAATACCACCCACAGGGTAATGGTTCAACAGAATGATTTAAATAGGGACTTGAAAGTTAACATGTGTAAATACATAATGACCTTAGGCTGTGAATGGGATCAACATCTCCAGTAAATGTCTTTGAATTATCGTACAACATAACTCAATCACTGGCATGACATCTTCTCTTATGACACATGGTATGCAGCCACTATCTCTGCCATCATTAAATTCTTCTGATGTAACTACACAGTGTGTCATGCTTCACAGTATGACTATGCTCAAACAGTTGAGAGTATAGATTTAAATGGACACATGAATATGTCCAAGACATGAGTGATCACAGTCGTAGTAAGCAGAAACGGTATTACGATACGAGGTCAAACTAGCGTCGTTCACTTGAAGCTGGTGATCTTGTTCTTATAAACGTTCCTGCTCACCAAGGACATGATCATTATGGGAACAATGTTGATTTAATCCGGTGATACATTCAATCACAGATCTTAAAGACACTAAACATCAAAAGCCATATACAGAGGATACATTAATATGACTCATACCACCCTCTGATGTACCTACCCTGGGTGATTCCCTATTGTTAATATGACCTATACCATCCTCTCATGTATCTACCCTGGGTGATTCCTTGTTGTTAATATGAACTATACCATCCTTTGATGTACCTACCCTGGGTCATGGACTTCCTCTTCCTCCTCTTCCTCATCCTGGCTGTAACCTGACTCTCCTCCAGCAGGGTCAAGCTGAGGGTCATTCATCAATTCCGAGAGTAATGACTCTAAGAGTTATAAAGAGAGATCCCACAAGAAGATGACCAAGACACAATATGTGATACATGATTATAACAATAAAACCCCTTCATGTTAGAACATTTTAGAGAAACACTATGAATACTACAAATTCATCTGTTACCCAGTCTCTATGACTGTTAACTTTTCTTAAAGATTTATTAATTCAGTCTGCTCTTGGAAATAATAGATAATTTAAAATTCCCAACAATGACATCTAACTCTTGTTGATAATGTCTTGGTTCGACGTGTGATATTTTGCTATTAGGCTCGTCCACAGGATATTGTTTCACATTGCATTAAATAGCGCCCTCAATCACCCTTGTGGTATCGCTAGTTCGAACTTACACCACTTTGACTTTCGACTTCAACCGCTCAACACGACGAGCTACCAACGACCTTAATCGCCTACATTAATCGCCTTATTATTACTTTCGATCGGATAATTCTTATCAACTTGGGAAACATTCCTATCCGACCGCTATAGATATATTATATTGGAACCGCATTCCTTCATTTCGTTACATTAACTTTGCGTATTTTGTGAAGGATCTAAACATACTTTTAATTATGGATGGATCCTGTATTTTCTATTAAGTTATTTCGCAACGGACCGACACAGCGGACCGGAGTTATTTTT
Organism: Apostichopus parvimensis; assembly: GCA_000934455.1. Lineage (NCBI taxonomy): Eukaryota > Metazoa > Echinodermata > Holothuroidea > Aspidochirotida > Stichopodidae > Apostichopus > Apostichopus parvimensis. The sequence goes on from KN882649.1 coordinate 120,599, forward strand.
GCTTTGCTAGACGAACTGGTGAGTAATAATTTCGCTTAAATTTGTTACCACCAATTAAAGTACAACGACCTAAGTCATAGTTTGTATATATGATTTTGTAGATACCACTGTGACATATAAGAGTCAGGTTAACATTAACAAAAGCGCTGTTAACCCAAGTCTTTTGTTTTTAACTAGTACCTTCTTTCGGGATTCCAGCTTCGTCCGATAGAGGGCTCACTCCTGTGAGTGCTTCTGCAGCTGCATCTTCCGTTAGTCTGCCCACCTTCAGTACTACAGTACCAACGGCACTCTGAATAACAAACAACAAGAATCCACTAGCTGAAACACACTGACAGAAAAATTAGGAAGTTAACGATTGATTAACGTACCACTACTGAACATTATCTCACATGTAAATGAGACACTCATGCTTAAGTACACATATTAGTTCAAAGTCAAATAGCTTGACTTTACTTTTGGACAGACAATAGATTGTCTAAGAGATTAGCTAGCCAGATTTGACAGTGCAGCTACGAGATGAGCTAGCCAGATAAGACAGTGCAATTAAGAGATTAGCTAGTGAGTCATGTAGCTTGAAAGATCCCAATAGTTTATGGCAACAGTCCAGTTGAATCTATTCCATGTTTTCACTCTCTCTCTCCATTTAGGTTAACGTATTTAATCCTCTGTCAACCACAAAAATCACAAAAACCTTCTGACAACACCTTATTCCATCATGATTAAAATATTTAACTCTTTCTGCTTGTGTATGTTCATGTACATTATGATATATCTTACCCTTAGCATGGGAGCCACCTGGTCCTTGCTGGCGTTGACCACATCCTGATCATCAATCGCTAGTAGACGATCTCCTCTTCTGAGCCTGCCGTCCCTGAATGCAGTCCCACCGATGACAATATCTGATATGAACACACCTCGATCATCCCTTGAAGAGAGAGAAGAAGGCAACAATCAAGTGATGTTCATTTAGGAAACTTCAGAGAAGAATTGTATCAAACTTAGTACCACAAATGGTCAAAGAGGTCATGAGAGTCGTAATAATAGAAACAAAAGAAGACAAAAAAGGAATCTGAAGTTGAAAGAATGTTTAGAGGCAGTCCTTGCCCTTCTCTTACATTAAACAGACTAACTTCTTGCCTATGTAGGGAAGTGAAACCTTGTGTTGTGCACCTGCCATCTATGTTTGCAACTTTGGCAAGTCCAAAGGTTGTAAGCAACTCTTCTAGATCAATCATGTGTAATTTTTTTTTAGGGGGGGGGGGGGGGGACAATGTGTCATGTTTGTGAGAGAAAGCCACCAGTTTTCCTGAGATGTTGATCATTGGTAGACAAGCTGCTGAGGCTCTGGGGTTTCATCCTGAAAATCAAAATATTTTCAGCACAAATTTGGCTCCAAACAAATCCATCTCTGGTAGCTAAAGACAAGGCTTTCTTGAGGATTCCTAGCCTCAGAGTATCTCCAGTACTGACTAGGACAAGGCTAGTTGGGTATGAAAGATGGTGACAGACAAAAGGCTCCATACTTCACTGTGACAGAGATGACTTTAGCGAGGCTAAAGACCATGAATTAAACTTCACAAGCACATCTAGCCAGTATCCCTCTCTGCCAGTACACATAACATACTAACTTCATGAATAAGGTGTTGAGACCTCTACCCTGTAATTTAGTTACATCAAACATGCAATACTAACTTCCCACATACAATGGTGATACCCCTCCCATGTCTTTTAGTTACATTAAACATAAAATACTAACTTCCCGCCTACAATGATGAGACCTCTAACCTGTCTTTTAGTTACATTAAACATGCAATACTAACTTCCCGCTTACAATGATGAGACCTCTAACCTGTCATTTAGTTACATTAAACATGAAATACTAACTTCCCACATACAATGATGAGACCTCTAACCTGTCATTTAGTTACATTAAACATGGAATACTAACTTCCCGCTTACAATGATGAGACCTCTAACCTGTCATTTAGTTACATTAAACATGACTTCCCACATACAATGATGAGACCTCTAACCTGTCATTTAGTTACATTAAACATGGAATACTAACTTCCCGCCTACAATGATGAGACCTCTAACCTGTCTTTTATTTTACATTAAACATGGAATTCTAACTTCCCGCCTACAATGATGAGACCTCTCCCATGTCTTTCAGTTACATTAAACATGAAATACTAAATTCCCACATACAATGATGAGACCTCTAACCTGTCTTTTAGTTACATTAAACATGGAATACTAACTTCCCGCCTACAATGATGAGACCTCTCCCATGTCTTTCAGTTACATTAAACATAAAATACTTACTTCCCGCCTACAATGATGAGACCTCTAACCTGTCTTTTAGTTACATTAAACATGGAATACTAACTTCCCGCCTACAATGATGAGACCTCTCCCCTGTCTTTCAGTTACATTAAACATGAAATACTAACTTCCCACATACAATGATGAGACCTCTAACCTCTCTTTTAGTTACATTAAACATGGAATACTAACTTCCCACATACAATGATGAGACCTCTAACCTGTCTTTTAGTTACATTAAACATGGAATACTAACTTCCCGCATACAATGATGAGACCTCTAACCTGTCATTTAGTTACATTAAAAATAAAATACTAACTTCCCGCCTACAATGATGAGACCTCTAACCTGTCTTTTAGTTACATTAAACATGGAATACTAACTTCCCGCTTACAATGATGAGACCTCTACCATGTCTTTCAGTTATATTAAACATGAAATACTAACTTCCCGCCTACAATGATGAGACCCCTAGCCTGTCTATTAGTTACATTAAACATGAAAGACTAACTTCCCACATACAATGATGAGACCTCTAACCTGTCTTTTAGGTTACATTAAACAAGAAATATTAACTTTCCGCCTACTATGAGGAGACATACTGCCCTGTCTTTCAGTTACATTAAACATGAAATACTTACTTCTTGCCTACGATGCTGAGACCCAGCCCCTGTCCTTCTCTCTTACTTAGATCTATAATTAGTTCTTCCCAGGTTTCGGTGGATGAGGCATCAGATTCGACTCTAAATACAATCATGGGTACCAGAGGTGGAATGTCACGAAAGACCTGCAGAGCCTCACCATGGGTGACATTGTTCAGTTGTACTCCATTAACCTGAAAATTAGATTAATGATTGGATCACGCCAATGTAATTACATCATAGGCAGCAAAACAGGCATGGAGACGTTTAAAAACATTTTATTTTTTTAAAAGAACTTGAAAGTACCAATATGTATGCAAGCAGGTCACATGTCGATCAAGTTAGGGCACAAAAAGTGGAATTCAAATTGTCATGAAAAACGAGGGTTGTTAACACAAGTACGTAACATACACAGAAATAACTACAAATCTGAACTCACTGCTAAGATCTGATCTCCTGGGTTAAGACGTCCATCTTTGTCAGCTGCACCTTCTGGAAGGACCTCATCGATGGTGATAATAGGCTGACGAGTAATATTTATACCATGAATATATATGTCAAATCAGGTTTTCATTGTTCTTCTAGAACAAAATATTATAATATTAACTAAGATTCACTAGCTATGCCATGAGGGGCATTCAGCAATAAAGGTAGTCACTGCTAAACTCTTAAAATCATAAGCCCATGAGATTGACATTAAGACAGAGATGTGTGTTCCTTGGCACCAAAGTAAAGGTAAGATGAACCCTCAGAATATGTCGCTGATAAGATATTTGCTGCAACGATAAGTAATCACTACAAGAACCAGTTATACACAAAGTTAAAAGGTATTTCCCAAGTGACCTGGCAGAAGAAAAATTGCATTACAATTCCTCAAAAACTTAGAATTAATTCCATCAGTCTGTCTATCTGTACTACATGAAACTGAACATGTGAAAGAAAAAAGTTGGTTCCTGTTTCACTGTCACTTCTGCTCATGTATTCTATCACTTTGGAAAAATGGCTTGGCTCCCTTTCAAAGCATTTTAAAAATGTCCATGTTGCCCTTTTGAAGCTGAAATATTGCTGTGGTTCTTACTCCATTCATAATAAAAATGCGAGACCATTTTTGAACTAGCCCTACAAAAATTGGTCTTCAAGTCATCCCTTTTCAGTCCTTTACTTTGAACTATGATATCAAGTATGAGGAATAAGTGCATGCTTACAATATCTGTATCTGATCCTCCGGCGATTTTGAGACCCAAACTTTTGGATCCTCTGTCAATGATGATGGATGTTTGAGTCTTCTGAAGTATTGGAGCTGTCAAGGGACCTGAATCGAGATCCTTTGGGTCCTCCGTAGTTGCCAATCCATCTGCAGTGGTGCCGGAGGCTATAAAAAATGTTAAAAGGGGGAATCTTGCTCAGAAGAAAGTTAGTTTAGTAGATGGTATGGCAGCCCAGCAGGAACCTTGGTAGTGTCAACGTTTTATCTCAAAGTTTTGGACATTTCATCTCAAAATTTCTACTATCTTCTTAAACTTTTGATTTCTCTCTGCTATCCTGAAATATCAATACTTCCAATTTACACTGATATTTTTTAACTTTGCTAACTCTTTCTCAAATCTTTCTGTGACATAAAAAGTCATAATTTCTACATTTAATATCCAAGTTAGGATGGCTGGTTATCCGACACTCCAGATCTTTCGTCTGGAAATTGAACTTTCGAAATGTTCTCTGAAAACTTCAATTTTTTATACCACAAGTGTGACTCCTTAAAGTTGGACAACTTAATTTCAAAATGATATCTTTGCCTGAAATTATTGTCTCTTGTTTTTCAGCAATGTGTGTTGAAATTTGAAGACTATTGGTCTTTAAAATGTGACCTTCTCATCTTGAAATATTGATCCTTTTTTTTCAGCTTTGCTTTTAATTGAAGTTCTTACTCTTTATGACAAAAATAAAACATAAACTGTTGAAAGTTTGGTGTTTTCGCCAGATTTTGGCCCTCTCATTTTTAGTTCTCCTAAGAACAATATAAATCAACACTACATTATACTCAATATTTTATTGTTCAAGTTACAAGAAGCCAATTGTGTCAGTCTGATCCACACTGTAAAAGGAATGTATTAAATCTACAGAATAAATGCTCTAATGATAACAGATACTACTCTACCCCTCTTTAATTAAGTCTTGACTCAACATAGAACCTCATAAAATCTGTTTTACATCCACTACAAGCTCACCTCCCCTAACAGCCCTGAGGGTTGGCCCTCCTAGATCATCTTTAATCTCCACAATACTCTCTTCCATGGACTCAGACTGGGATGTAAGGTAGGGATTAGCCGATGTCACCATCTTAGTAGAGCTGACAGTCAGTTCTACCTCGCCACGGGTCGCTTTCAGCACAGATATGGCACTCAGTTTGGAAAGCCCGATGAGTGAAAGATCATCCACTGCCAGGATCTGATCATCTACTTGTAGGCTGCCTTCCTGTAAAAAAAAAAACAATAAATCAACCATCTAGTGAATCAAGGATTTAAAGAGAGAAAAGAAAAGAAACACTAAAGCGGTGATAATTAGGCTTAGAGTACACAACAACTTTCACATATAGCGATATGGTGAACATTTATGCAAGTTTTTTATCGCCTGATTTTGTTAGTTTGCTGCTCTTCTTACTTCCTATTTCCTTTAAATGGTTGTAATTGATAGCCATAAAGTGAAGTATACCACAGTAACAATTACCAGTCATTTCAATAACAACTTTTTCTCTGTTTCTTAATCTTCTCCTATTGTTCTTTCTTCGTACTGTTCTTTATAAAAGGGGGGTGGGGAGGGGGCTGCTCCTAAAAGCCTTGCTTCCAGAGTCTTCCTTAACCGCCTTGTTTATTTGTATGTATGCCTTTGTTCCATTTATATTGTGTGGAAATAAACTCAAACTCAATTGTTTTCACTGTCGAGAAAGGCTAAACAGACTTTATTTAATGCTCTGGCAAAGGCCTCCACTACCCAAACTTCCCCCTCCCTCCTTCCCTCTATCCCAAACAAAATTGAACTTTCTGAAGTCCCAAAGTATCGATTGGTTAACTTTCATTAGCAATGTATTCCTGACGCTTGCTCTTGATAATTTGCATCTGTTGTTGAAATTATTACTTTCATTTATACTTTGAAATGTTCCTGCATGATATTCTTAGGCTACTCCTGATATTCCTGTGTTTGCTAATCCTGTGCTTCTTCCCTGAGCACTATCAATTACTTCATTACAGCTGATTTAAAACTATTGTTTGTGAGTTGTTTGTTTTCTTTCTTCTTTTCCTTTTGGAAACTTAATGATCTACTTGACTAACCTTAGCTACTCCTGCTTCTTCTCTGAGCACTAACAATTACTTCATTACAGCTGATTAAAAGCTATTGTTTGTGAGTTGTTTATTTTTCTTTTCATTTCTTTTCTTTCTTTTTTTCCTTTTTTTTTTACTTTTGGAAACTTAATGATCTACTTGACTAACCTTAGCTACTCCTGCTTCTTCTCTGAGCACTAACAATTACTTCATTACAGCTGATTTAAAACAATTGTTCGGGAGTTTGTCTATTTTTCTTTTCATTTCTTTTCTTTTCTGTCTTTCATTCTTTCTTTTTCCCTTTTTTTTTTCCTTTTGGAAACTTAATGATCTACTTGACTAACCTTAGCTACTCCTACTTCCTCTCTGAGCACTAACAATTACTTCATTACAGCTGATTTCAAACTATTGTTCGTTAGTTTGTTTATTTATTTATTTATTTTTCTTTCATTTCTTTTCTGTCTTCCATTGTTTCTTTTCCTCTGCCTTTTGGAAACTTAATGATCTACTTGACTAAACTTAAACTACTCCTGCTTCCTCTCTGAGCACTAACAATGACTTCATTACAGCTGATTAAAAGCTATTGTTTGTGAGTTATTTGTTTTCCTTTCTTATCTTTCTTTTTATCATTTTGGAAACTTAATGATCTACTTGGCTAACCTTAGCTACTCCTGCTTCCTCTCTGAGCCCTCCAAGCTCATTATAGCTGATATAAAACTATTGTTTGTGAGTGGTTTGTTTTCTTTTCTTTCATTCTTTTTGTCATTCCTTTTCTTTGAATTTTGGAAGACTTAATGATCAACTTGACTAAAAAAAATGATGTTTCACTACTGTACAATATAACAAGTCAGATATTTTCTAATCTACTCAAACAGTCTGCATATCATCTTGAAACACAAACAAACTACTCGCGTAATTCTTACTTGTCCGGCCGCTCCGTGGTGAGAGATCTCCTTGACAAAGATACCCAGACGGTCGACGTGGTCCTTCTTCTCATATATGAAGAAACCAAGGCCAGTGGTTCCCTGGAATTAAAGCATCAGGATTTACAAACTTTTGAAAAGATATAATCTGCAAGAAAGTATTCTCTAACTATTTGATTTCAATATTCAGTAAATTAGCCTTTTAGGAGTCCATGGAAACAAAAGACTTCACTGCAAATTGTTTGAAAGTGTTATTCATGTTAGAACTTTGCAAACAGTGACCAGGATATGTTTTCTTCATTTTCAGTTCTAATATCTATGAGTGCTGAGAAAGTTCCCCGGATTACATCCCCACTGGGCTAAAATTATATTCCTCCTAATCTTAAATCAAGTTATTACAGCCATAATCTCTCATAACCCTTACCCCAGTGATGGGAAGCGCAACAGCCTCAGGGTCCTTTACCTATTATTATGGGATCCATACACCCTCAAAATGACAAATGCATAAAGTTAAGATAGATTACATCTATTAATCAATAACATTGAATAATAATATTGAAAGCCTTATGTGCTTTCACTTATAACTGTTTCTCCTGTTTGGCTAATTCTAGCATGATAATGGATATCATGATTACAATATTTGAAAGGGAAAATAGGCATCTAGCCGCAATTCATTTTACACTCAAGACTATAACAGGAAGACAATTTGGCATCTGGATAGTTAACATTATGTACTAAGACTAACAGCTTAGGAGTGTTAGCTCAGTGGTTAACTCCGGTGCCTTTCAATCATAAGGTCCCGAGTTCGAGTCACTCCCAGATTAATGTATGTCGTCCAGTTACAGAGTTGTTGACAATTGACAATTCATAATCATGGACGTTAAATATGAATGTAAGAGACTGACTTCGGTCAGCTTGCGGCTTTGATAAGCCAATGAGGCTTCTTTGCGAGTTCCTGCTTGCAGGAGGATCTAAAATACATACATACAACAGCAAGACAATTGCTCACCTTGTGAAGTGTGATTGTATGAACATTAGGGAAAGATGAGAAGTCTGCCTCTCCAGATTCTTCTTGTAGATCGCCCCCATCGATCAAATCTACCACAACACCCCCCGTAGGTTTCCTCAAGGAAAGTGGGACCTGCGGTTTAGAAATGATCAACAAACTTGAAAGAATTCACCTCCGAAAAATGTATGAGTGATTACATCATCATTCCATGGTCCCTTAGGTTGACAAGATAATACAACAGCGACACATTTGGGGTTCTCCCAAACATTTGGATACAAAACAATATGCTTTGATGTTATTTCTAGGACTTGTACAGACACCATATACTGTACAAAGTACACTTAATTCACAATTGATATTATCAATGACTTTTAAATCAGAAAGTTTTACTAAACCAACATGATAATATACTCAAAAGATTTGGAACAAGCTAAGTCAGACAACAGATACTGTTTTTCCTCTAATATAAATCACACAGAAACAAGGAATGTTCAATTTTTCATACTTCTTCTTGTCCTCCACTATTTGAATGAAACTTGACTGCTCAGTGTAAAGAACAGCATTGTGATTAGAATTTTTTCAAATTTCAAATTCTTTCAACAATACATCAAACGTCAATGTATTATCAAAGGACGTATGATGTATGAACCGTACCTGGTTGATAGGAGTGGTAGGTACATAGGTAACAGCCAGCTCTTTCACAGCCTCTGCTCTCCTCCTGACCACCAACTTGATTGGACCCTCAGGCATCTCACCTATAATCATAGATGCCTCTCGGTGGGTGTGACCAAACACTTTGATACCATTAATCTAAAAAAGAAAATAATTTATTGCTCACTTAATATATAAGAAGAAAGAATATGGTATTGTACAATTGGCTTTTAGATGGCTTTATTACATTTGCCTGTCATCGGCGTTTACCGTTCTTAGCTAAAATAGCAAAATCATCATTTCATCATTTTCTAACACTGCTAGTGACAAGCCTTAATTACAATCTTGCTCAGAAACGGTTCTTGATTGCTAATTTACCCTGCCATTGACACGTCATTCAAGATGTACACTGTTCTCTATAATATTGGAATAATTTGCTGCATACCTCCATCAGTTCATCAGCTACCATGATACGGCCATCGTGAGCTGCTGCAGTCTCTGGGTTAATGCCGACCACAAACGCAGACATGATGTTGCTATCCTTGTTTCCTGCCAAGCTGTGAGATACGATGAGAAGAACATTGCAACAATTTTAAATTAAATTCTCTTGATTAAATATTGCTGAAATAATCTAACCTGTGACTTCATGACTTGTACAACTCCAAGCTTGTAAGATATCAGTCCCATTTCACATGTGATAGGATGTACTATGCAATATATGCAAGAGCATCACTTTGAGTTTAACTAAAGTTCTGATTGCTTCTATTACAAGGTGAATCCTTATGTTCTTACACAATCCATCCAAACCTGGTTGGTATTAAAGAAAACTTTTCTAACCTTGTTTCCCATGCTTCTTGGTTTAAATTGTCACAGGTTTGCTGGAGATCAAAACACATTGCAAGAGTACACTACCTTTGACTTACCTTAGACCCAAACTGCTACTTGTTTTCTGGACTTCAAATATGAAATACTCCCCTTGGTAGTCTTCGTATCGACTCGCAATTATCTCTGAAAGAGAGCAAGTTTGTTGTTGTATTGTATCTCGCAACACAAGTATATTATGTGAGCACAAATCATATGCTCAGACTGTTGCAGTTACGTATAGTGTAAGCCACATACTGTTCACAACAACACCTACACGTGTCTCTTATCATTGCATTGCCTATCATCTTATTTCACAGCAGGCATACATAAGTATAGTTAGTAAGGTCTACATTTAATTTATCAATATAACCATGAAATATGTTGCCCTTTTTGCTTTTGCTTACAACAATCTACGAGTTAAACTGGTAGTTGTTATTATGAACCAGTTAGCGATTTAACACTAGGTTACTATGTGACTTTAAATATGATATACCACCTGATGTTGGTGTTACCACAGTGTCCATCACATCAACTCATCATTGACGCCAAGCGGACCGGAAGGCAAGCTAATATTACTAACACCGTACTCTAAACTTGTTATAACAGTGACCCATACTTATCTTCAGATAAAATTTGCCTAACATAATGAGCAGATATATAAAAATTAATCATCAAATGCTGTAACACCATTTGAAATAGCACCATTATAATTGTAACATACTGAGATGGTATGATCTAAACTAATCTAAAATATTACATCAGCAGGGAGGCACAGCAGCTAGTTACATATCAGAACACTGTATCTAAACTTACTGCGTGAGTATCCATACTCATGTTAAGTTAAATTTAACCTGAGCACTATATCCTGAGGACAGGGACAGAAGCTAGTTACATATAGCAACACTGTATCTAAACTTACTTCGTGAGTAGAGATAATCATGTTTAGTTAAATTTAACTTGAGCACTTTATCCTGAGGAGAGGGACAGAAGCTAGTTACATATCGGAACACTGTATCTAAACTTACTGCGTGAGTA